>JAAAKL020004940.1:0-20106 GCA_010016065.2 Carybdea cf. marsupialis auct. non (Linnaeus, 1758)
GTCTTATTTATGTTATTTCTCACTGTCAATATAAGAAATCTGATATTTGAAAAACAGGGCCGGATAAAGGCGCCAGGGCGCCTTTATCCGGATATTAGCGCCGGCGCCTTTATATGGGCGGCGCCTTTATGCGAGATTATAGGGTACAAGTAACGCCGGGTGAACCTGGCCAACATCGTGCGGAGAAATACAAGAGGCTCAGCCAAACCCTTGCACTTTATAAATGTGCCCTCTCTCCAGGACAATGCTTACTCTGGCTAGGCAATAGGACACGCTCGAAATCGAGTATGCCACCACATAACAAATGTAAACAAACACCTGAGAACCAAAGAGCGAAAAGGTTGAATGGAATGTTCTTGTGTGGAATGCTAGGTGATATAAGGTAAAACGAGATGATTACTGTACACATGCATGTGGTGGTTCGGGTATTATTGATTGTTGAGGTACGTTTACTTGTTAACCACACCACATTAAAACTGCTGACGTATTGCAAACAAGGCTACGTGAATCAAGGTTTCGATGACCTTTTAGTCCAGTCACGTGCTATGTTGAAGGCGCCTAAAAGATTTATTGTTTCTGCTCATTAACTTTATTTGTGTAACTTAAATCATAGTAAACAATCTTTGAAATATCTGAACTATAGGTGAATACCTGATTCTCGTATTTCTGAGTGTCGGCTGGCTCTAATTGCGAGGTCATTCGTTCACTACAATAGAAGTTTCCTCTTTACTTATTTCATTAAAGCTAGTGCAGCAAACAGTTCTATCCCTTTTTCTATAGTGTGCTAGTCATAAATCTTTCTTGACTACCCATGACGTTTCATACCTTAAATGATCCAGCTGGTTCAAATATTACCCGCAAAAATATTGGTTACCAAAACACGTCCAAATCGATTGAGAGGTACTGTCTCAATGGGAGTCCATATCTGATTCTTGTTCAGGTGTCTCATTGTCAGCTTAATGAACACTGCCTTCTGGTAAGCAGTTGATAACCAGCAGCCCAGATTGAGTTGGAATTTTAAGTGAAGAGCTATGATTTCCTTATAAAAGCGCGGGCAACCGCAGAGACGGGGTTCATCTGCTGAGCGATTTTACAAAACCTGGCCGATCGCAGGACGTAAGAAAAAATCTTACCCAGTATTCGTAAAGACTAAAGATTTTTTGTTGCTCACTCGGCCCTTATTAAAATACGCCTCCAGTTTCACATAGATTCTCTTGTCTTATGAAGTTCATCTCAATTAGCTTACCAAGTAAAGTGCAGCCTACTAGACAGCATTCATTAATAACCTTTCTATATAAAACTGTTTAGACGCGCTTTAATTATCTCGATGAGCATGCCTGTTTATAATGATTTGCTTTCCGATTTTCTGTTTGTATAGTTTATTTGAGGACGGGTGGTCCACTGGAGGAAGAGACTATACAAAATCATTGAACTCTGAACACAGAGGTTCGAATCCAGTGACCACCTCTACCGTGCGTTGTGACTCTGTATCTTAGTGGGGCTCTATTAATTGCCGGCTACTCAATGTGCTAGCTTTAGGAATGACGCTCTCGATGTTTCGGATTGTAATGATACAGCACGCTAACTCTTATCATAGCCTTGATACTTATCAATAGACTAACGAAACAATAAATTACAAAAATGAGGCTAATAGCAAAACGAAAAATTAGGTAGCTGCATTCAGAACCTATGTATGCATATATAGTACTTGTATTTGAAAAATGGTACTAATTGACCTTATTTCGGAACGAAAAAATTAGGTTGCTGGAGGTAGTGAGAATATGAGATGAACTTTCTGCATTATGGAATTGACTATTACACTATTTAGTGGAGTGGTTACGTCTTCGCTTTCCATCATAACTAAGCCCCAATTTTACCCCTCGTTTTGTTGAAGCAAATTAGAGTTCATATCTTGTTTACGAATTTTACTGGGATATAAAGTCAAATTGGATCTTGGATCTCATAAATGTTTGAATATGGAGTTAGCTGCTTCGTCTACTCGGGCATCGCTGGTCAAAGAATACCTAAAAGCACCTTTTACTCTTTTAGAAAGATATACTTTAGCAAAGCTTAACCTCAAAGAACGTTCTGACTGTTGTAGAAAGTAGCCCATCACAATATAGCTATGATACTCATGATGTTTTCTTATTCTCAGATTTTAAAAGAATACACGTCCGATTTGGAAACTGATGACATTTATTTGGTATCAACATTTTATGGAAGCACAGACTTTTGAACAAATGTTTCAGATGCATGTTAAACAACAATAATTTCTATTTTTCCAATATACATCTGAATTTTCTTTTTAATGAAGTATGAAGCCATATTACTTCACTTAGCCCTCCCTACCACTCATTCACCTTCTCGGCTCCAGTAATTACAAATAAATACGCCATCTATGTGTTGTCTTAGTGAGAGCTTAAATCGTTTTGAGGTGGGCACAATTTCTCGTTGTTTTCAACCAATTGCGAACATTTCTGGACCAATTCACAAATTGATTAAGTTAATATCGAGCATGCAACCAACGTAGATATATTGGTCTAGAAACATAGGTCACCCTTGATTACAAGCGCGGTAGTGCATTAGGAAAATTGTGAGTAAATCAAGACTCTTGTTGCCATAGTAGTTTCAACACGTGATTACACCATTTAGCTGCTGTAGTCTCTTTATCGCAAAACATTGAAAACATAAGTGTTTGTAGATTTAAGGCTAAACAGAAGACTTGTATGAATCAGCCTTCGGTTTGCTCGAGAGCTGGGTAAATCAAACAGGCATGAATTTGCTTTTGTTATTCTTTTTTGACCGCAGGTAAATGTGGATTACCTATATTGTTAGCAATTGATGAAAAGAGGTTTAAAGAATATTCTTAATACAAAGTCAGCTTTCTGATTGGCTACTTTCAAAAGACAGTTGGGTGAGAGTTTTATTGATTTCTTCTCAACTCCAATTCTGACGACTTTGTACCCTGAGGAATTTCAGACGGAAACAGCTTTTCATTACTAAAATGTTTTCTCTATTCCGTGCATTTTTATTGTTTTGTACCACCAACAACCTTTATAGCGTTATTTAGGGAGAGCATTCTTGACACTTTAAGAATTAGACAGATGCTCACTCAATTTAAACTGTACCTCTATTGCTCTCTTTTTCAAACCTGCCTATGATCTTCTTCCCCTTACGTTTACCAATGACCTCTTTCTATGTTGTGCTATGTATCACCTTGGATCTAACGTATTTATCATTGACTCTCTTTACAATTTGGGCCTTACTCTGAGGATGATATATGAAACATCGAAAGTTTAGAAAAATACTGTTTGAAAGTTTGTTTGTAAAAGACACCTTTTCCTGTAAGCCATATGCTTGCGTCTTATAATGAGAAAGCGGATCGGATTTGATCTAATCTTAACAGGGTCTCGTGTAAACGTTTAGGGTCAAATCACTACGATTACGGTATTGAAAAGGAGACGAAAATAAATGCCACTAGGGCCAGTGGCGGTTTTAGTGACTGCGAAGCCCAGAGCCAAGAGCATCTGCGGGGGTTTATTTGAAAAAGTCTTTTCTCGGAAAAATTCTGTAGCGCTCCATATCTTCCTATGAATCCGAAAGCACATAGACCTCAAAAGTAGATTTCTGTTGAAAATCGTGTTGACAGTAATATTTGGACCAAATATCAATGCCGGCATACCACGCCGAAAGCACGGGTCATGCAGCCCCTTAAACAACAATCTATTTTACGCTAAAGAGCTATTTACAAAACAAACGAATGATAGAATAAGTTCCAGTGTTATCTTTAAACCCACTTGCGCCTTGCTTTGTCTTCTGCGGAAGTTTCAATTACGGAGGAGAAATCAATGGTTCTCAACAACTGACTTTCTATTGAAAGAACGGACAAGGATGCCAGCCTCGTCTGCCCCTTTGAGTTTCTCTGGATAAGTTAACATCAGCTTGAGCTTTAAAAACAAAAGGTCGCCTTTGCAATTGGTGACGAACATACGCAAGTATAATTTTACCGAAAACATTGGCAAATAGTTCACTCACGGAATTGTCAACGATCAACGGTAACATTATGATGCAACGCAAGGCGTGGAAGACGCGAGAGGATGAATGAAGCATGATCATTCTGGTCGCACGGAAAATCCACTTCAAAAAAAAATGCCCAGGGTGCATTCATGTTTTTCTACAATACAAAATCATTGAATCACAGGCTACTTGAGATACTCCCCTAAAATCGCCAGTGACTAGGGCAAAGTTCGAAGTGACCTCTATTCATGGTCTAATATGACGCACTAGGCATAAACATCTCTTATTCATTGAGCTGGACTCGCATTATTAGGGAAACTAAAACCATTCAATTTTTTTGAGTGTTTGAGTGTGCAAACGTTTGCCTGATTACACCATATTTGTTGCCTGAATGGTGAATTTCTTGAAGTCCTAACAGATTCTCATCAGTTTACCAGCCTTCAATAGCTTTTTTGCTAATATACAAGTTTATTTGGCGTGTTTCAGGGCGGCTTGTATTACTGCAGAGCTATTTTTGTCTTCAAGTAAGACAAAGTCGGATCCGACTTTGTATGCACAGTTTCATGCATCGTATAAGGGTTATATCATATATTTTCATAGAAGTGGATAAAAGCGGAAGTAATTCACTACGATTAGGCTTTGCTTTCGCAAATTGAGATGCGGCGACTGTATCCCACAGATCCATGCTTTAAAAGGGTTGTAAGTCTGCATCATGCAACCTCCGTCCGTTCAGTGCCAAGCTTTCTACAAAGTGCTGTCTTTTTGGTAATGTATGAATCCCTGTACAGGAATCATTAGAAGTTGTTATCATCGTCATGCTCGTCAAGGCTACAAGACGTCACTAAGCATAGTCTTCTAATTTGTGTTATTTTTATTCCTTCCAACGCTAGCAATAGTATTCACATATGGGAGAATAAGCAGGTATTTAAATGTGGAGGGCAGGTAGAGAAAGGGACCCCATTATAACAGAGGTATACTCCAAAAAGGTACGATCAAGTGTCTATCATCATTGTTTTCATCCTTACATACAAATCAGCCACCCTCTATCCCTGCCTTGTAAAAGGCCACTAACTGATATCAGCATTCAAATAAAAATTTTTAAAGATTTTGTTACTGAGGTGTAGAAATACTTAAAAGTAGAGGGAAATGATGGAGACACGAAACAGCTGTGAGGGATATAAAGTAGAGCTCATGAATAAGTTCATATTATATAGGGATTACACAGAGTACCTGAGTACAATCTGATCAACAATTAACTTACTGTAGTTGGGTGCTTCAATTTGCAGGGATAAAAGTAGAATGTTGATATATAACACAGATAGGAAACCTCACAACAAAGCAGAGACACTGCCCTGCTGTTGCAGAAGTAGTTAAAAAAGCAATGAACAACATTGAATTATTGGCTAGAGATGGTGCAGTACCAATGGTTGGCAGATACCGGGGATTTATGGCATTCATAAAGAATGAAATGCATCGTATACCAATATTCCGCTGCGTCAATTATCGAGGAAGCTTGACAGATTAAAGCCTGAATGCCATGCTGCACGAGACACTGTCTTGGACTATCAGGTCGGCCAACAAGATCAAAGCTCACCCATTAGATGACAGCTATCAAAAGGCAGCTGCTTCAATCGGTTTTATAACCTTATCGACACAGTCATCATTCTTTTATAATAAGTTGGATGTAAACATTCTGCAAGTAAGTTAGTGGCACAGCAACACAACATTGCATATCTCAGTTATATTTATGAACACATGAAAGACCTTAACAAACAATTGCAGGTAGAAGCAATGACCTTGATCAAGGTTAAAGGTTTGATATGCGCATTCATTGGCAAATTTCAGCTGTATGCGATCTCATTCATTTTTTACTTTTGATGATCTGTAGTTGTATTCTGATCATTTGCAGAAGTTGCAAGATGAAATCGACAAGCATGTTGTAGATGTCTTGGAAATCTGGCGATACAAACCCGTATTGATTCTGTATAAATGACAATTCGAAGAGTGTACATGTACTACATGATTTGAACATGCTGTGTAGAGCGTCAGCACTTTCATCATCGGTCGGGTTGGAGGAAAGACGCACTTTTTCCTTGTCAAGTGGCAGAGTGAAGAAGGTTGAAAACAATGCCTTAGAAGAAAATAGATGCCCACGAAATATTGCTCAGAACGACAAAAACGACACTTAATCCTCACTTAGTGATAAATTAAGGTCACTCGTGCGTTGTATCATAGAGTGTAAGTGCGAATTATGTATAACTGAAGTTTTAACAAACAGTGGAACATTGTCTAAATAGCACAATGGCAAATAACAAAAATATGGTAAAGCCCTCTTTATAAATGCATCAGGGCCGCTAGCAATACCATAGGAAAAACATTTCAGGGCACTGTTTGACTGCAACATTTCTACTAACGTCTCGTAGCTTAACACAAACTTTGACCTGACCACTCCTTGGTCAAGCCACAATAATAGGGTTCCTCAGGGAAGAGGATCAAGCACTTTGATCACCGCATGTTCAACCATAGAACGTTTTCTGCAGCTACTCCATCGTCAATACTCATATGTAAATGTAATGTTTTGTATGATGGGAGTGGCATCAGGCTTGAATGACTTCTGTGGACACGCCCATTAAATGGTTTGAAAGGATTGCTTAACATGGGAAAAACGCAAAGGACTAGTTGTAGTCATACTATCAATAAAATGCAAATAAATCTTGATTGGCAAAATCTTTCTCCAACCCAGGAAAGATTTTCCATGTTTAATATGAAAGGATGTACTAACTATCAGCTCTTGATAAAAAGTGGAAGTGTGTCCTCACCCGAAAGGCCAGCACAATTAACTACATAGCTGCTAAGGTAAATGTCCGTCAGTTGAAGCAGAAACGTTGAAAGTGGCTTTCTTACAGTTCGTGACGAAAATGTGGAACCGACCGTCTAGCGACGTGATAGTCCAACTTAATTCGGTAAAACAAAAGTGAGGTACATAAACATATCGTATGATGCGGTGAAACATACGTTGTACTAAGTTTGGCTTGCTTCCCTTTTTTGCAGACTTTAATATATAACTTCTTGTATGAGAAGGTTGACAAGTAAGTCTCTTCCCTTTCCAAGTAGGATAGTTAAGCAATCACCAGCATCACAACAATATCGCCATTTGTCTGAACTAGACGAATCAGACTCTTCATATGCAAACGGACAGTAAGGACTGGAGGTCATTATCGCAAGGCGTTAATAATAGCAATAGTGTCATTTAGAGTGGCCAGCTTAGAATTCCCGGTTCTTTCTGACCATAGTCAGCTGAAAGACCATGGGGAAACTTTGCTACAAGTAATTCTTCAATAAAAACAGGAAATTTATCCATAACGAAAGCATAATAGATCTTGGAGGGTAAGGAGCAAGCTAAGTTTTTTTTGCAATAGAGTTCATCTGCTGTGAATTAAAAAAAAAAAAAAAATAGGTAATGGCGATCAACATACCCATAACAAAACTGCACGAAATAGCAAATTCATTTTGTACTTAAAATCCTTTTTATTATTCTGTACCATCAACAAACTTTTTGAATGCCCATAACAATGTTTCACAGAGGCCATGATGTCATTGAAACTAATAAAACTGTCATTAAATTTTATCTTGCTTTGTTGGATTTTATGTTAATTTCACGCCTTCGACTTGGTTTTTGTCGACAAGAGAAATTTGTATTTAAGTTGGCAATGCATTACCACGACATTTTCATGCTATTCTGTACTCTCTTGGATACGTGGACATGTCATCTATTGTAAATTTTAATTTACTCTGTTGACATAAATAATGTCATTGTAGCGTATTTTTAACGATGTAGATCCACTGACGACAATCTGCCAAAAACTTTCTTGATCAAAATTTATTGCCTGTTAAATTGCATTTCCAGCCGCAGTAGTTGAATTTTGTTTAGAAATATACAGCGTTTCTTAATTTTTGCCTTTTGCAAGTCATCAACCAGTTCTTGCATCCAGTTACAGATCACCAAATAGTCATCGCACTCTTGAACAGAGATAATGTTTGTATCGATCTTATGTATTATAAAAATAGTACTTGTTCCTGGAATCATTATTCAGATAACTTACAACCAAATTTTAAATATTTTAAATCCTCAGAAAGATTTTGTGTCAGTCAAAAATTCAACCATATGCTAGAATGAAATTGCAAATACTCAAAGTACTGTCGCACCTTCTCGGGAACAATCTTACACCCCAAGATGAGAAACACTGTTCTAATGTATTTCACAAGTAACAGAAGAAATCTTGATGCAAGAACATACATCAAATATAAAAGTGCATTACGATTTAAAAATCGTCCTCTCCTTTACATCAAGGCAAGTTAAATATCAATTTCATTTAAATCCTAAGTTCTTGGCTGTCTTTTTGGTATGGATTTAAAAGCAACGAAGTAGATAAAAAGGTCAAGGTCTGTTTGGTACTAATGTAAACGGTGATCGAGTCACTTTCCCTCAAAGGTTTTAATAAATATGACAAGATCTTAAAAAGTTTGGTAGATATTTTGTTGACATGATCTGACCTACTAAGACAATTAAATTGCCATAAGGCCTCACTACAATCGCCTCAATTAATAAGTTGAAAAGTTATTAAAGTTAACATGAGATAGTGACCTTCCGTCAATCTCTGTACCAATACGCCTCTAGCTTAGCTCTCTAAGGGGTCTTCTATTCTACATAATTGTCAATCTCAATACTATGAATCTTTTCCAAACATTCCAATTGAGATAATTAAAAGCAATCAAAAGAAATAATAAGGGTTTGAGTCAACAATATCAGACCCATAGTAACATGCCCAACTTGCATAAGAATAGTGTACACGTGAGGAGGTACATGCAGGCTAGTTTTGTCTGTGTGAAGTCTCCAACTGTCCTCTACAAAGTTTTCACCTTTGTTGCTAAGAGAGATTTCCAACCTAAATATCTCAATCCCTTGAAATGTAAGATCTGACAATTCAATTTAAATTGACAATTCGTCTGGTCAAGTACTTGTGATCAACACTGATTCTTATCAGTAAGTCTACATCATGACATGAATGGTAAACAAAATAAATAAAAAACATTAATAAAAACATCAACAAAATTCTGTTCATGTAACACATAGTAACCGATAAAATGACCCGTTACTATTTACGGAATAATTCCGTCTAAGATTTCAGTTGTGCAATTGATTCATTTCAAAACTTGTGAGAAGATGCACGAAGATTCAGAAATGTTCAAGCTTTGTTCAACGTTAATCAATTGCAAGGACGAGTTAAGATAAAAAAAGGTTGACTGAATCAGTTGCTGTGGGCATTTATTGGACTACTATCAGCCAATGAGACGGATAAGATAACAAAGAAGAAAGGTGCGCTGAAAAAAGCGAACAGAAAAGTTAAGAAGAAAAATACTTCACATTATTGCAAAAAGAGAGAGTGGGGCTTGATTAAGAGTTGAAGAGTATGCATAAATGTAGGCCATATTTAAACGGGATTCGATTCAACTGGATCCTGACCCCTTTCTAAGGTTTTCAGGCCAGATTCTATCCACTTGGACACAAAGCCCTCTATGTAGCCAGACCAACCATTCCTTCTATTGCAATTCAATCTGCATTAATATAGAACGTTGAAATGTAAATATTAAGTGTCAATGACTAACGTGTTGATATTGCCATTATTATAGATCGTGAATTATAGAATAGATTTACCTCGTAGTGGCACTTTTTTACCTCTTTTTCGTTCTGGTCCCCGTATGGATCCAAGTGTTTACACGAGATTGTATCCAAACTGGTCCACTATCAAGAGCGATCCTAAACTGTTGCGGATAGCAAATCCAAACGAGTACGGATCCACAAGTTTCCACGTGAGCACAAGGACATACACGTGGAAACTAGGTCGTAGATGCAGCAAAACTGAATCCGTTGTTGATTTTTCTTTCTCTCTGTGGCGCTGGTGTCGTTGTGGATTAGTGCCTGTTTGATGGCTCCATACTGGCCATGATTCAATAATGTCAAGGACCTTGCAAGTTGAATCAGTGTTTGATGCGATTTCTGTTTAATAAAACAATTTAAACAAACAATCTAAATGATTTCTGTTCTTTCTTGGAGCTTACAAAACCGTGGAGAAGTCTCACTGTTTATCAAGAGAAATTGTAAGAGATTGTAAGAGAGTTGAAACAGAAAAAGGCTAAAGGGTAAATTTCTTTGTTAACATATATTAGTGTTGACGTTGCCAATTCTAGGTAACAAACCTTAGTGTGTCCGTTAGCTGCAGTGCAAACATGTTCGATGTTGACAAGTTCCCAGCTTTCTTATTTCCTGTTAACGTAGGTAGAATAACAGTGGATGTGGAGAAGAATTTGTTATAACGGATGAAATGCATTATTTTCGTTGTGATCGAATATTTCTCTTCTTTCCTCTTAATCATTTTTACCCTCATTTTGTTGACCAAATATGTCCGGCTAACATAAACCGTTTAAGGAATGGAATTAGTTTTAAATTGTTACATAACTCTTAACACCTAAATGCAAAAGCAAATAATGGACCACTATAAGTTCTATTCAAGCTGATACTATCCGGCCTTGATAAAACAGAGATGCTGTCTTCTGTAACACTTACAAGCTTGGTTCACAAGAAAGTCATTGTTTTGGCTTCTGATTAGCCTATGCTATACACTCTGCGAGAAAATCGATATGATGTTTCCAGATACAAGATCTCCACCACTCAAAACTAGCACAACTAAAAAAGTAAACTGTATTATCTATTGATCTTTGGTCAGCGAGTAATGAAAATTCAATTAATAGAAAAGGTTCCACAATTCACTAATCAAAGAGAGCTGAATCACTTGGTCAGATCTTTCCTTGTACGAAGTAAAGGCTGAAATCTTCTCCCCTCGATTACAGTGATGCAATCTCCCACAGTAGGGTACCAAAATAACAGTGTTTTGTAGTCACTATTCAAGTCTTGCTTCCCATATTCAGCAGAAAGATAATTTATGCGTCTGTACCTATGTTAATGTATATGAATGAACTTGACTATTATAACATCTCAGATAGGTAGAGATTTTTATGAGTTTAAGCAAGATAAACTTAAGAGCCATTTTGTTATAATTGACAATATGAAGTTGCCTTTTCCACTACGGATTGCATTGGGTTTAAGGAAACTTACAAATAACTGGATACCTTCTCAAAGTGTGCCAGTATGCAAAACACAACCGGAACAATTATAGTAATTGCAAAATGATATCACTTGGTCTTGGACGGCTACTTCAATATACCGAACACATGTGCTTTTTTGAATAGTTGCAATGATGCCAGTCATTCATAAAACAATGATAGCAAAAGTGACTGATGAGTCTGGCCATAATATGCCTCCTGTAACCTAACAGAAAGTGTCTCTGCAGAGATAGGCAAAGCGTTGGAAAGAAACGGAAAATGTTTTGAATATCAAAAGAACAGGCTACGGCCAAAGCAAAAAGAAAGAAAAGGTAAAAGATGGCATTTCGACATTTCCTAAAATTTGGACGACATCATTCGATGTTGGCATGTTTAAGAGCAAATTACGTCTTCCTATAATGCAGCTAAGAAATCATTTTATTTGCGTATGGATAAGCTGCCGGGAAATAGCAAGTTACTTGTTGGAGGAGCTGTAGAAAAGAAGCTGTCAATTGGGTGCTCAATGCATTTGAAAAGTGCCCTTTTTACACTCGTAGATAAAGGTTTTTCTCCCAAACCTGCTAGACAACATTGGAGTACAATTCTGTAATCAGCGACCTAGAATTACTTATGAGGACAGAGTGTATCTCAGATGACAGGAAGGGCATGAAATCTATTGACCAGTGTTGTTACACCTTGCCATTCCAAAGGGGATAATTAAAACAATAATTATTCATTGTCTATCTTCTTCACAATACCGTGAAAATGGGGGTCGCTCAATTTCTCCCCTAAATACGCCACCATGAACAATGGCGAAGGCCTTCAAAACATTCCACTGGCTTTTATAGAAAGAGCTTATCAAAGCAGTTTGCAGCTTTCTCTGGTGAAAGAGCCTTAATGATGTAGGAAGAAATTAGTTGAATCACTGCAAGGCTTAAACCCTTAATTATGGTTTTGTAGGGCTACGTTATGCATCAACATCCACACGATGCTTGCCATCCATAATACAACGTGCAGGTTCATACTCCGAACTTAATGCAATTATATGGTGGTTTGATGAGTCACCAAGTCAGAGAGACAAAAGAAAGGACTGTCTGGTCTCTATTAAGCAAAGCATAATAGAGAGTGTATTCTGCATCAATGGGACATAATCACTGCTGTTTTCAAAATAATTAAGACTCCACAGTTCTAAAGGGTAAACAAAATTCGCAACGGTGTCGTGCACAACAGCAGGCTTCCTATCCGACTTGCTTCTCTCTTGTCATATGCATTATGAAAAATTTCCTTCAATTGATGGTCTTCAGTTTTGACCTCAGTCTGGTATCATGCAAACAAGAAAAGATTACGTAACCAAAAAAAGATATTTTGTCTCTAGAGGAGAAACATTTTTAGTATTCAAGTAAAAAGTATCATAGTATCATGAAGGGTATAATCATAGTATTGTATCATAGTATCATGAAGGGTATAATCGGCACTTTTAAGGGTGTTACGCGGAGGGAAAGTGATGAAGGCACAAGCAACAAATTTTGCAAATAGTACAACTTGACTCCAGATATCTAAAGACAATCCGAGGATAGTCTTTTCCCAAAAATACAATACCTGTAGTATTCACGGTATGTAAACAAGACGTATTTAAATCTGCAGAAATCTCAGGTCTAAAGTTGGCATCAAATAACAAGGTATTGCTAGAGAGATCTCAAACTTTGGAAGGTAAAATCTCAGTGTTGGCTAGAATGATCCCCTCTTGAATTTGGCCGTTGACGTACAGTCACGTTCTCACAACTAAGGCAGCAGGCACATTGAGAACATTTTTTACAATTTATAACTGTCCGAAACTGTGACGTCACATTTCCCTCCACATTATTCGTTTGCTAAAATCACTTACATTTAAAACAAAAAATTTTAAAAAAGCCTTTAGCTGTGATACATTAATCTTTATCTCTTTGATAGTTAGAAAACGAACAACGTTCATTTACACCATTTACCAAGATTTTGTACTCTTCTACCCACTTTTCTTGCGTAACAAAGTCGTTGTTATGTTCTGTATTACTCATATAAAGTTTCAATAAGTCAAAAGTATAAAGTCATTCAGCTGACAATATACATGCTTCAGTTTGTGGAGTAAACGGTCGAGCCAACAAAGACCGCTAACTGTTAGAAGCGTGTTTAACCTCATCCTGTTCATCTATATCCATTGAAGCATAACAGTAAGTAAATGTGTACCCTACAGTAACATAAACAGCAGTATTTCTTTGCTTAACTTCACCGCAGACTAACATGAATATTAGCCCAAAGTTTCGTATATTGTTGATATACCGTATTATACGATGCTAAAAGGGGCTTGTATATTAAATATTCTGACTTAGACATTGGAAATCGCTTATGCAACCATAACTCTTTTACTTAGGAAATTATATAAAGATGCAAGTAGCATCTACTTGCGAGTGCAGAGGATGACCAGTGGCAAGGGAGACAGAGGTCCTGCAAATCTTGTTTGTTTACCTTTTCTGTTTACTGGGAACACAAGATTGAGCAGTTATTATTGGAAACAATCCTGCAAAGATAGAAATAGAGGAAGCGAGACACTGTTCTGCATACCCTATTAGATGAATAAGCAGCGTTATACTAAATTGGTAAGTCTATGAATCGTGTTCCAATGTCATCATTATCATCATTATGATGCCAGATGAAGAATTATTCGGAACTTGGAAAGGTTATGTGTTATGCATCTTGCTAGTATCAAAGAGTTAGCTTTTAATAGGTGCTTGACAGGTAATTTACAAGACGATTGATTTGGCAGTCGACTGATGCCCTATTCACATTTCAGGTTTTCTGCTTCCCCTTCAATAGCGATCAAATGTTTCTTATCGTATCAGTTAGAGGTAAGCACGAATAGAATTCACGAAGGGTTTTCCAATTCCATTGAATTTGGAAAAGAGACGTCAGAAGGTGTGTGTGTGCCCACAGCAAGGGATTTTCACTAGTTCTTAACATTTCGTCCTTTAAATACATTTGCAATAGCCAATATAGTAACTAAAGGAGAACAATTTACGGTATTGACAGAGATAGTATCGTGCTAAATGATTGAGATTGTTTAATGGATCAAATAAGATTGATTCAGGTGCCTGACATCGACTGAAGTGCCTTGTTGACCGTGTCTTTAGTTCCAAACAGACTGTGACTGTGATTTGCGAGAAGAATTGAAACGTTGCCGAGTGAAAAAAGATATAACCCAAGATATGTGATTACATTTCAAAGGAGATTTCTGGATTCTGCACTATTGACAGTTTGCGCAATATAGAAAATTCACTGGTCATGTGGAATATCTTCTGACTTGACGTGGTTGCTCTTTTCAACTGATCACCAAATTTTATCTCAATTATATTGTTATGTGATAACTCCTTCAGTTTTATGGACGTGCACCGACCTAATTAAAATTACTTTTCGGCATTAATGCCAAGTTGGGACGTTTGAACTTCAATTATAACTTAATGATGAGCAAGCCAACAAAGACTGCCGTGTATACCCGTGGATTATGAACGTTATAAACTTGTTGAAAGGGAGAAGATCACGTTAACAGAGATTAAACTGTGTAGTCATCAAGCTCTATCATGTAAAAGTAAAGAATCTTATATCTTGTTCACAAAGTCACTTTAAAATTCCATCAGCTAGTAATTGTGAAAGATTTCAGAGACGTCCAACTCTTCAACACTTTCAATTCAGGGAGTCGAAAGGGGTGAGGTAAACAATTTTTCTACAAGCTGAGGAGGGATGAAGTCGACCATATAGGTAATGTTCGACCTCTACTTTAGGAGTAAAGCAGAGTACAAAAATATTGTCTTAAGTTTCCGTAGAGGGCAAAGTAAGACTGAACAGCTCATTGGGGATGGGAGTATTACTTAAAGCCATAACGAGGTGTGTTACTGTCTGCCTTTTATACTCGAAGATGACAACGACATCTAGTTCGTTTTTATAACGAACTATATTGTCATACTCGCAACAATGTTCATAACAGATTGCTGTTAAAGTCTGTATTCCACATCATAACCACAAACAAACTGCTGTAACAACGATTATTACGACAGTTGATGTCGTGCACCAGATAATAATATTAAGCTGAGTTTTTATGCAGATGTATTGCTAAAATAATTGCATATTTCAACTTTTCGTATGTAGCAGTACACCAAAAGATTAACAACAGTTAGTGGCATTGAGGATCAAAGTGTTGCTGACGATGGATTCAACAAGATGGACCTTAACTAAGATAGCAGAACTATATTGTCATACTCGCAACAATGTTCATAACCGATTGCTGTAAAACTCTGTATTCCACATCATAACCACAAACAAACTGCTGTTAGAATGATTACTACAACAGGTGATGTCGTGCACCAAATAATAATATTAAGCTGAGTTTTTATGCAGATGTATTGCTAAAATAATTGCATATTTCAACTTTTCGTATGTAGCTGTACACCAAACGTTTAACAACAAGCTGGAGGAGAGTCAGTTTGCATAGCCAGATTTGACTCGGCCAAAGATACATTTATTGCAGTTAAGCTCAAATTTGACTTACATAAAGAAATCTAACATGCTAAAACTGTAAACCGCATAAATAAAAAGTTGCGCAAGCTAGATACCCAGGATCAATAGGGAGGAATTTGACTACTTGGTGAAAATTGGTGGAGAAAAAACACTTCCATCCACTCTCCTCCTAGTTTATTGAATTCTCGTGCATTTTTCACTGTTGTTTCATTTCAGTTCTGTGTAAGGAGGTGGGATGGTGACGTTACTACGTATACAGAACTTGATTACATCTTGTTCACAAACGCAAGGAAGCGACAACGCAATTTAGAAATCACCGCTCTACAAGTCCGATGCAACTGTGTTGTATGATTTTGTCTGCAAGAACGAGATAACTGGGAGCCTTTTGGTTTTTATGAACGTGGTGCAAAAAGTGATACAATTTAACAACATTCCTGACAATAGGATAGCAATTAGGTGGGACTATAGATTACAGGCATGTTGCAGGAAAGGCAACAGTTTTTTTGTATCTGATTGAAATTTTGACGATGCACCATATCCTTGGTCTCTTTCTTAATTGCTACATTCTCTAAAATGCATCAGGAATTCCCCATGCACTCAAGAGAATGTAGCAATAAGATCAAGATTATAAAGAGAAGGAAATCCTCGGTTGCCCTTCTTTATATGTTGCAAGACTTTTGACCTGAATTTCTCCATTTATTCAAATACTTTTTTCATTTCTGACTCTGGTGTTCCTAGTTCCCAACCAAATGTAACACAATCTCTCATCATACCTCTTGATGGGCAAAAAGCCATCTCCAAGGGAAACATAAGTTCCCCGGGGGTACAGAAATCATTGCGTACGCAATTTATTTCGATTCTAACCTAACGTAAGCCCTCCCGTGGCACTGAAGAAAACGCAATACATGACTACGTGCTTTTTATTTGGAAATATAAAGAATTACAATGCCTTCAGAGTAACAAAAGAGCAAAAAAATGCCATCCTTGAAAAATTTGCAGATCTACTTGGAAAGGAACAACATCCCGTGATAGTTATTGTGGCAATACTTTCAATAAAGAACAAAACTTTAGGTCATAGTTCCATAAAAACATGTTAGTATAGTAAGCAAGCTTTGGAACGATATAAAACCAATAAAGAGGACTTGCAACATATGGTTGTAGATCTTAGCTTATCGGTAGATAATAGATACTCAATAGTGAAGGCTATTCTAGTGATATTCCATGACCCAATGTTCATCATCTCCACATCTTTAACTACATCTGTGGACTTTGATCTCGTTGATGAGGTCAAATGACATGCGTTGGCGTTCGAAAGCAATCCTCTTCCTTACTTTAGAATTCCTACTTTTTGTTATGGTTTAAGTTCAATTAGAGCATTTGCAATAGGATTCATGAGTCATTCAAGTGCCTGTGTTCAAACAACGTTAACCTCAATAGATGCAACAAAGGCCAATACCGAGCCCCTAGGTGGTCTGCAATCAATTATGCCAGTTGTACATAAGATGACGATACCGGATCGCAAGATTTTCCACATCTTGAAGTACCCCACTGTGTTGGTTGAAGTGGCAATATAGTGGGCCTTTTTGTACAAAAGGGCGAACAAAATACCCATGTCTGCACAAGCACACATTTAATGATGTCTATAGTTCAACTTCTGTAGCAAGAGGCCCAGCTCCTCCAGTGAAGTATTGGTAGATTCATGCGTCGGTTGCAATTCTTGTATATGCTTAGGATGCCATAAGAAAACTTAGCAGCATGTAAGCCATTCTCTTAAGACTTTTTGTGTTATTTTCTTTTAAAGATATTATCCTAAAGAGCGAACCCTAAACATTATCTGGCAGGTTACCAGACATCAATCATTTAATATCTTGCAAATGCTCCTACGAAATCATCATCATTTTAGTTCCATATTAACAGAACAAGTTGACGGAGTTCAAACCACAAGCCAGGAAACGACAGGAATTCACAGCATCATGATAATTTAATCACTCGCCCTTGATATTTGTTTGTTCCTTCCACTACTCTTCCCATTGGTGTTGTTCTAATACCTTTTGGCTATTGCGTCATCTTGCCAGCTTTTATATTTACGTCTATGCTTATGCCCATGGGTGTTCACAGGTATTTCCCAAGTGAAAGGGACTACGCTAAAGTAGATGGACAGGGGCAGTATTTGATTCGGGTCTCAAGGCCACACCCAGGAAATATATAGAGTTTGTTGCAAAAAAGAGGCCACGTGCTTAAGATTATTATATTCTGTCATTATGAAACTAGGTTTCCATTTTGTATAAAATGAAAAGAGTCGCCGTCTTCTAGTGGTCTAGTGGTTAAGGAACCCGACTCACATGCCAGAGGTTGGGCTCGAATACCACCTAGCCCGACTGTCGGTAGTGAAAATGTGCTCTCTCCCAGGACATTGCGCACTCTGGCTTGGAGATCGAGATCGAGTATGTACCAAAAAAGAATAAAGAAAAAAGAAATCCGTTGAGTCTTACTTTTATGAAAGGGTTCTGTGAAAGGGGCTATATATCATGCACATGAAGAAGTACGAAAATGATGCGACCCCGGTGGATAAAACATTGACTGTAGGGGAAAGTATCAATCTCAGTTAATCTCTGACACGATTCAAGGGCTGCCGGTCTTATTTCGAATCCTTATTTCGTTTCGAAGTTGCATTGGTATAAAAAATGTCACTTTGGCTACTAATTACTGTACATGCATGATGCAGAAACTAAATAGCACATGGTAAACCTTCTCTTTTTTAAGTTAAGGAACCAAGAAATAGTAGAAGTAAATAAAATACTGTAAAAACTTTTACACTTGATTATCGTCCTACCTCATGTTTTCCTTTTAATCTCTTCATCTTCCTTAGCCGCTAGGAAAGCTCCATAACTTCACTTGCGGAATTCCGTATTTGCTCATCCCCCCTCCTCACGCCAACAACTATTTCATTTCATGCAGATGTCCATCTCATGTTATCAGTTATGTAGTGTATCGCAACAGGATGAGCTGTATAATACTTCTTTATCTGGTTACTGCGTTACAATTTCGCGTGTGTCAGTTATTGAAAGGGGTGGTGCGCTGAAGGATCTGACTTTCCTTAATGTTACACCTGAGACATTGACTCTCGCCCATGAATGTATTTCCTATGTCTCTACGTACTGAATGAAAGTATACTACAGCAGAAGCTGCAATTTCTTCCCAAATACTAACAATACAATAGCGCTTTATATTTCTGTTTTATGTACCATAGGAAGCAGAACGTCGTAAAATGAACTTTGACAACGCCGCTTATATTGGGGAGGAGGAGGAGGAGGAGGAGAAGAAGACGACATCAAAAGTAAGCTTTTAAATACTTTCTTCGTTCCAGGTGTGATCAATTTGGTAGCTTTATGATTGCCAATCATATATAATTAACTTTTATTACTACTCCATCTATGACATTTGTTATAATCTTGATGTAACAAGTGTTATCCTTCCCATCATCATTACGAGTATTGCGATAATTTTCGTCCCATTCTTATCATCCAAATTACGTTGATAGATCTGACACCTAAGTGTAAGTCGTTCAACATCTTTAACAGATCTAACGACGTAATGTACCTCATAGACGTAGCTGACGGGGGGTAGGGGGAAGTCAACCCCCTATTGAACACGAACGCTTATCAGTCGGGTAAAAGTGTGGATAGAAGTCCATTACGTGCTCGAGCACAACAAGTAGTAAAGGCCATCGTTCATTCATTTGCTCTCTAAGCCTCAAATGGAACTTTTCGAAATATTTTACCTTGCACTGTTCATTTTGGCAGAAAAACTTCAGTCCCCCTAAATTTGATGCTCTCCAACGCCAATGAACGTCTACGAGTCCCAAAGATTGCAGATAATTTTGTTTTTTATATGGAGAATTTGTATACTTTTTACATTTTCTTCGAGAATATTGCAGCTACGAACAGAAGGTCACTGGTCCGCATTTTGATTGAGCACGACGTCAGGTAGAAGTTTAGGTGTAGAAGCTTCAACAGTATTGTTGTAATCTGATTTAGTATATAAGAAAATTAGCGCCTCACTGTACTTTGTGGAAACGTTTTGAAATCCACTTAACCTGAATAGGTCGTGTTCTAGGGTCAACGTGCAAATTGCTTCGCCTCAGTTTTACATTTACAACACAATCTTTAGCACCAACAATAGATCCAACAATACATTTTTATTATTGTTATTATTATCATCATTATTATTGATAAATAAAGAAATAAAATAAGCATTGGACTGACCCAGCGATTTTGGATTATTTTAGAAATGTAGGGATTACTCCCTTTTTTTTCTTTTTCTGTTGTGGAAGTTGTTATTTCATTGTAAATCCACCCAGAAATCTCGCTGTCCCCAATGAGC
>JAAAKL020004941.1:0-20103 GCA_010016065.2 Carybdea cf. marsupialis auct. non (Linnaeus, 1758)
ATTTATGTTTCAATAGAAGAGGTTTCAAGAGTGAAAGCAATTGAATTTACATTGATAGTCAGTGATCATGTGGACTCCTGATGACGTCAAACGTATTGAACATTGTCAGTAGTTATCGATATTAAGGAAAAGGAAACCGAACAACTGGTTGATGAAGTGTTGCTCGATTGATCATGCGTCAAGTGGCCCAAGTCTTGGGCCTGAGTCACCAGAAAGTCCCTCGCAGCCGCTTTTTCAGAAATCGTTACCCTGACAACAGATACAACTGAATGCCATAAAACCTTATTAAGGATGGCTGTCAGGGCAGTGACGTTGTTTAGTCCAAAATACCGCCTTTGTTTAATGAAGTGTTGTTAGTTGCACCTCGGTGCACTGCAAGCTTAATATGTGCCATGGGTGATACCGGAAGCACAGAAATACAAATATACAAATGTACGGTACAGGTAAGATGCATTGCATTCTCTGTCAAGTAGAAGAAGCTTTTGTGGTGTTATGACAATTCGATATTCTGTAATTAATTACTGTACAAGGATATGTTAAGTGATTTCCAAAAGTAGCCCAAATAAGTTGAAAGTCGCCAATAGGTAATTTTAAGTCACCATGGAGAGTTTAAAGTCGTCGCATTGGCTGGCGACTTATCGCCCAATCTGGCAACACAGGGTTGGTGAAAAATCCAATTGTTAATCTATCGATGGTCTTTGTATTCTGATTATATCCAGTCAATGAGTAGTTCTCATCATACAACTTGTCATTCTTATAATTTAGAGTTCATACCGAAGGATCCGCTTTCTGTCGCGGCTCGCTGCCATTTCTGCAAAATAGGAAGAGTTCGCTGTAGTTTTGGATGCATTAGACGTTGTCGTCATGCTCCCAGGAGGTGGCGATCGTATTGTGTACTTCGTTGTCGTAGCCGCTGTCCATCATGTGGAAATGTATGTCGTCGTCGTCGTCGTCGTCCTAAATCAAGATGCGCCGGATGTATTTTCGGCTGCCGTCGTCGTCATTGGAGGTCGCGCCGTTATTGTTATGCTAATTGTTATCGGCGCTATTGTTTCAGACGGGGATAACAAGGCTTCAGGGAAATGACTGAGGCGAGGGAAGACTTTCCTCCCACGTGACAGATGACACATTTGTTTTGAAGCAACTTTTGTGATGAGGCATTGTACGTTTTGAATAGTGTAATATGCCAGTAGCTTGAAACACAAACAATTTCAGTTTTTTGTACCACTTTGAACTCCTTGATTTATTGATAATGAGATAGATTTGTTTTTCTTTGGATGGTCTTTCTTTAGGTCTACTTTAAGCATAGCTTTGATTCATATTTATAAATGCATCGGGTTTTGATAAACTTATAGTTAAAATAGGCAGTGAAGAGATTTATCTTATGTTCGTTATGCGTCTAACTCAGACCACCACCTTTATACAACTTACTAATGATTTACATTTCCAAGAATATATCTGGTTACTCAAACAAAGAACTTAAAATTAAAGGTGACCATACAGATTTATAACACGCCTGAGCTAATATCTTTAAATCCCTGCTCCTTGTAAAACGGAAGATGTTGGCGACATCTTTTAAATTGCTAGTGTCTCGTCACTCCACTTCGCCAAAAACTGAAGTTCAGGAGACAATGTTCTTCAAAGTTCTCTTTAAAGTTCATCATGTCACAAAACTTTTCGAATAAGGATTTAGACAATGGCTTTGTCATCATGTCTGCCATCTTCAACTCTTTTCTACATTACTTTAATTCATTTTCATCAGCTTGGACCACGTTTTTGCACAAAATGATCCTTAATGCTGATGTACTTGGTGCGTCCATGAAACTTGTCGTGAATAGTGGTCGAAGTATGCGCGTGGAGAAGGAGAAGATATGGACACGAGCGTATTGATCAACGATAGATCTTTTCCTGATAAACGTATTATAACTGCCTAAAAGAGGCTGGATCACTAAGTTATATGCTAGTACATGAAAACGAGGTTGCATGTTCTGTTATGACGTAACTTATTCGACAAAACTTGGCATTTTTCGACATTGAGATACATCCTTGATTATCTTCAAAAATTATCGTCGGCTCCTTTTGTTGAAATCCTATACTACAAAGTAAATTTCGCCAACCATACTTCCTCTTGAGCGGCGCTGCTTGCAGCAACATATTCGGCCTCTGTTGAAGATAATGCTGTTGTTTGCTGTCGTCTACTACACCAGGAAATAAGTCCTCCTCTTATCGTAAACAAGTATCCTGATTGTGATTTTCAATCATGGTTTCCACCCCAATCTGCGTCAACATATCCTTCGAGTCTTAATGTTTCATGCGTTCTTTTTTTGTTTAATGTAACAAAAAATCCTTTTACTTGCCCTCTAGTGCGTTTGACTAGGATTAGCACAAAACGTGTTAACAGATGCAAGTGCGGCGGCTAAGTCTGGTCTTGTTCCAGAAACGGCGTACAATAAACAACCAACTGCTGCCTGGTATTTCTTTATATCTACTGGCGCATTTTCATCTTTAAACAATTTAAGGCCTGGTTCCTGAGGTGTACTTACAGCCTTACAGTCATGCATACAAAACTTATTCAAAAAAAGTCTCCAAGTATGCTTGCTGATACAATCTCAACTTCCCTTCATCTCGATTTCTCTCAATCTGTATCCCAAAACAATATCTCGCATCACCGATATCCACTGTTTTCACGGGTAGAACGTCTTTCTTCGTGATGCAAATCACCAACTTCTACTTCGACTTTTTCATTTACAACTTCTTCTTGTACTTCGATTTTGACATCACGTATATATTCATCATCAAGTATTGTCTCCATATCCGATTCTTCTGCTTGCTTGATTCTCCCCTAAAACTGTCCTCTACAAAAAAAACATCACAACTTGCGCTGACCTTTTTCGTAATCGAGTTGTAAACTCTATATCCTTTACTCTCAGAGTTGTAACCAAGAAGAATATGTTTCTCACTTTTAGCATCCCATTTTCTGCAATTAACATCAGGTACATGAACGTAAAAGTCACATCCAAATGTGCCAAAATGTGAACCTTTGGTTTCTTATTGAAAAACAAATCATAAGGTACTCGATTCTCGTTTGAACTCGTATAGCTGGCATTTAATACACAAACTGCGTTACTCACAACCTCTGACCAAAATGTTTATGGTAACTCAGCATAATTTAGCATTGAACGCGCGCTTTCGACAATAGTTTTATTCGTTCGTTCTGTGGCGAATGCGGTGTTGCCAACTGCTGTTTAATGCCTTTTTCTTGCATAAAAAGTTTTATGGCTCTGTTGACATACTCGAACCCATTATCTGATCTCAAAACTTTAACTTTGTTCCCCTTTTGCCTCTCAGCTAGTGAAACAAAGTCCTTAAAACACGAAAATAATTCTGAGTTTTGCCACAAGAAATACACAAATACAAATCTAGAATAGTCGTCAATAAATGTGGCAAAATAGCGTCTTCCACCTAGCGACTCATTCTGCATCGGGCATCAAAGATCAGAATGAATTAGCTCAAGGACCTCCGTAGCTCTATGCTCACTAGTTTTAGGAATTGGTTGCCTGGTTTGCTTGCCTTTCACACAGCCTTCATACATCCCTGCTTTCTCGCTATCATGTACCGACAAACTTAGGCCATCAACAATGCTTTGATTGCTCATCTTGATAAGAGTTTCTGGCGATATGTGCCCCATTCTGCGATGGCACAAAGTAATACCTTTTGCGCTTGTTGCAGTGCATGCTACATTTGTTTGTTGAACTACTTCACCTTGCAATCTATACAAATTTTCATCAACGATACTACCACATGCAATTACGTGTCTGCTGTTTCCTTTTTTGCAAACCCTTATCAAAGAATTTCAAGATGCATCTGTAGTGTTCCCAATGTTGTCATAGCAACAATGACGTTAACACACATGCCAATAGCAATAGCGTGTGACTAACTTGAATCACTCTTCTAGTTGTACTCAAGGACCAGGCAGAAGAGAATATTACAGCATCCAGCCTAAGTGATTTTCTTAACTGATACTAAATTTTGCCCAACGGAGAAACAAACATAACGTTTTGAATTGTTACACTCTCTCCTAGTTCCACATCTCTCCAACGTACTTCATCGATTCCTAATCCTGACACTACTTCATTATTCGCCATTCTTATTTCTTCTGGTCTTTCAATTACACGATATTTATAAATATATCCTTTCTTACAGCACATGTGATGCGTGGCGCCTAAATCGATAAGCCAACTTTCTGCGATCCTTGTCTTATCACTTACTAATGTTGTAATTGCAATAAAAGCATTCCCGTTCGGTGGTCTTGTATTCCCTCTAAATGAGTTGGGTTCTCTATTATTATGGCTGTTATTGATGAGACAATCTCGAGCAAATTGACCTTGCTTTCCACAGTTGGAACATGACAACGGACGAACTTGGGTGCCACGCCCCCTCGAACAGATCGTCCATTCTGTCGACTCTGAGAAAAATCCTTAAAATTTCTGCGGCCCCGATTATCATTACTACGAACTGACAAGGCTTCAATCTCGCACTTATCTCTCTGCGTTCGACGCTGTTCTTCCATTAACAATCGCTGTCTCAAAGAATGCAATGTCAAATCACCTGACAACTCTAAATCATTCACTAAGTTTTCATAGGAACTAGGCAAACTTAACAAAAGATCCCATACCTGTTCTTCCTCGCTGATTTCTGCTCCCACTGCTGCCAACTGTGTAACTATCTCTCTGTGTTTATTGATGTGCTTCAGAATATCTTCCCCTTCTCGCATAAGTGCATTCCTATATTTTCGCTTATAAAATATCACATTCTGCATATCCCTTTGCTCGTGCTGTGCTCTTAGAGCATCCCACATTTCTTTAGCTGAACTGACGGACATGACTACAGGAAGCTGGGAGTCACATAAATGTAAACTCAACTCTGCTTTTGCTTTCTGATCCCTCTTTCTCCATTCTCGAACACGCTGTGGTAGATCCTCTTCATTTCCAGTTGGTAATGGCTCATCCCCATTTACAATGTCCCAAAGGTGCCTCCGTATGAACCATCCCGATCCATCAAATTTATCCGTTTTCAGGCCAACTTTATAAACTGCATCACATGAGTTTGCCATAGTATTAATAATATCTGTAAATCCTTGCTTCCAACAGTTACTTAATAGTGAATAAGCCCTGGGCCCATAACCTGATAAAATTATAGTTAAAATACGCAGTGAAGAGATAATATCTTATGTTCTTTTGCATCTAACTGAGACCACCACCTTTATCCAACCAACTAATGATTTACATTTCCAAGAATATATTTGGTTACTCAAACAAAGAACTTAAAATTAAACATGATCATACAGATTATTAACACGCCTGAGCTAATATCTTTAAATCCCTGCTCCTTGTAAAACGGAAGATGTTAGCAACTTATAAAGTACTAGTGTCTCGTCAAAAACTACACGTCTACCCCACAATATACACTGGTCCTCAATGGATAACTCTTGGCCTTTTCGTCCAATATGGGGATAAAACTTTACTTGGAGAATTTTCTAGCAATCCTGTAAGAGTAAAATCATACACACGTGACAATATTGAGTCCTTAAGTGCCAATTTCCCTACGTGGGGAGCAGTCTCAGACACACAGTATACATAGATTGTTCATCTGGATCTGCATCCTGATGAGATGAAACTGGCGATCTGCTGAGTATGTCAGTGCTAGCATTTTCCTTGGAGGAACGATACTGTATATCATACTGATAGGCTGAAAGTAGTAGAGCCCATTGTTGCATTCTTGCTGCAGCCAAAGCAGGAGTGCCTGACTTTGACCCAAAAATTCTTGTTGAAGGTTTGTGGTTTGTTATTGATTTAAAGGGGCAATTATACAGATTTAAATGAAATCTCTACATACCAAAAATGATACGTAAACTTTCCCTTTCTATCTGGGCATGATTTTGTTTTGCCTTGCTTAAGGTACGTGAGGCAAAGGCAATGGGTCTTTCTTAGCCATCTGGCATCTAGTGGCTTAAAACAGCTTCTACTCAATAAGCTTGGGCATCAGTAGACAATACAAGTGGCTTCTTTGGATCATATTGAACCAAAACCCTACTACTTGCTAATTCATTCTTTGCATAAATTAAAGCCTTCTCACATCCTTGTGACCATTTCCACTTGGTTTGACTCTATAATAGCTTGTACAGAGGATCCAAGTTGCTGGCTGAATTTAGGAAGGAACTTCCCATAAAAATCAACCATGCCTGGGAATGATATAAGCTCACCAACTTAGGTTGGCCTGAGTGCATGGCTGATAGCAGCAATCGTAGACTGGAGAGGTCTCGCACCCTCACAAGATAACAAATGACCTAAATCTTCAAATTCTCTCTGTAAAAAATGCCTTTTTCACCATCGAGATGGACATTTGGTACTTTTCCAGATAACCCCCCCTGCCGCCGCCTCATTCAGAGACAGAGCCCCACCACCACCTTTTCCTTAGGATTATGGTTATGGTTAGGGTTACGGTTAGGTGGTGGGGTAATTTTTTTTCAGTACAGTTGTAAACAATAGTAATGGGGGTATCTTGAATAGTATCGAACATTTTAGTTCCGAAAACGATCAGAAACAGCCTTAATGTAAGTGCTGTAAGTGCTCACCCAAAATTGACGTTGCTTTAAAAATGTCATCAATATAACAAAACACATTTGACATACCTGAAAGCATCTTGTGCATTGTCACCTGGAAGGGGCAGTTTGACATCAAAGCAGAGTCGTTTTGCAGCTAGCAATCCGTTTTGAGTGTTTAACGTCAGCAATTTTTGATGAGAATACGTAGTCTCATCTGACCGTCCAGAGCGTCACTGGTCATTAGTTGCCACTTCCAAATAGGACAAACCTGACGGGCGATAATTTGTTTTATATACTGAGCAGATTTATGAAGGAGGAGCAGACGTAGATTAAGTAAGTAGAACGTCTGAATCGCCTAGTTGATGTAAAAAGAGTTATTAGACTTTTTAGGAGTACCTGTGCAATATGTTAGCACAAGCCTATATATTGATTTTCAAATCTAATCTTACTTGTTCGGGCAAGTGTAATTTTCAAAAATCTGCAAATATGTTAGGATTACTAACTTGAGAAGTTAGGCACGGGAACCTGTGAGCATATGTTTTACGCAACACGTCCGGGTATCGCCATAAACAGCGTTTTGCGTGCATCCAACATTTACCAGCCGACAATATCGTGTGATACAGTTGAAATTTATGGCACTTTGATGCCACTTAATTGCATTTACAGTGCATACTCACATAAACTGCGTAGTATCACATGATCAGCGACACTATTTTACGCAAAGCAATCCAAGAATGGGAACTTCTCATTGCCATGATGCGAGAACAGCTTTGTAATGCATTGCTTTTGGTTGCTTCTCTGTTTTTATTGAGCTTTACACTTCTTAAGTTTTCGCGCAAGTCACAACGGCAATGGGTTCATTGCACGTAAACCAGTCAAGTACAGTAAACAAAGAATGTATCATCTTTAAAGTAAATAGAGGTGTGTTGAATATAATCCTCGTTCGCAAGCGTTGATTCTTCGAATCTCTTAAAATCAGCGACGCAATGCACAAAGAGTAGGCGAGGGTTTCGATTTTCTCTCTAATCAATCACGAACCATCTTCGTCTCGTCACAATCTCGATCTCCATCTGATTACAGCAAACATATTTACAATAGATATCCTGTACGAGAAACTGTACCAAAATAACAACCAATCAAATAAAAATGCGTACTAATCCTAAAGCAGTACCATTTACGTTCATACATGTACGATACATATGCAAGTGAACGAACTCCATTATACCACTCTGAGCACCACCTCATACACTTATAATAATATCTTGAATACTGATATGTATGAAACCAAATATCATGGCACAGACTGAATAAGAAAATTTGACATAATAGAACAGAATTTAAAATGATTATGTGACACACCATAATACATGGTACATAATCTTTAATACATTATGCAATACATTACATAATCATATAATACTTGTGCTTTGTTGATGAAGAGATAGAGCAATCTTGGAAAAGTCAGGAACAAATCTGCGATAGTACGAGGCAAAGCCCAAGAAAGAACGTAACTGCTTTAAAGTTGTTGGGAGTGGCCAATCCCGAACAGCTTCAGTCTTACGGGGATCAGTAGAAATGCCGTCGGCAGATACCACACGTCCAAGGTAGTTCATTTGATGCCCAAAGAACTGGCACTTTGAGGTGATAGGCTTTCCGGATAACTTTCAGGTGGCTGAGATGTTCATCAAGTGTCTTGGAATGAATGATGATGTCATCGAGATAGACCAGGAGCATGTTCGGAAGTTTATCTCTAAAGATGTTCTGCATTGCTCTTTGGAAGGTAGCAGGACTGTTTGAAAGTCCAAAAGGTAGGCGCTGGAACTCATAGAGGCTAAGAGGTGTGGTGAAGGCTGTTTTATGCTGGTCTCGAGGGTCAACTTCTATCTGGTTGTAGGCAGATGGCAGGTCCAAAGTTGAAAAGAACCTTGCTTCAGCCAGTGTGGCCAGTGATTCATGAATACGAGACAGAGGGTAAGCGTCTCGTCTGGTTTTTGCATTCAGCTGACGATAGTCGACACATAATCTGAGGGCACCAGATTTCTTGCGCACCAGGACAACAGGAGAAGCATATTCGCTTTGACTTGGCTTGATGACACCTTTAATAATCCGATAATATATGTTGGGAACACAGCAAAGGTCAGCATCACTAGAAGCAAAGACATCTGAAAATTGGGCAACATGGAAGCAGCAGTATCACTCTGTTGATCCATACCAGGAAAATCAGCTAGTGACAGGCCAGCAGGAAGTTGTGCATTATCCGTGGGGCATGACATCTGAGCAGGATCAGCAGAGGTAGAAACAGTGCAGGAGCTAAGATCGTCTTTAATCTTGAGGGTGAGATGAGTGCCACTGGATATCTGGTCTGCTGCTTCCGCAACTCCAAGGCGTGTTCGTCGCGTCAGCCAAATATCCTTTGAACTTGGATTCATGACTTGGATTTCATAGCTGGAGTAGCTAGCATCAACAAGTGTGCATCCAACTCTAATGTGGCCAGGGAGAGGAGTGTAGAGAGCATCCACCATAGCAAGGCTAGGGCAAGATGATCCAGTTACTTTGAAAGCAAGGGCAGAGTGGGCAGGAACAAGCACAGGGGCGGAACCAGCAACTCTCACGAAACCAACAACTCTCACGAAACCAACAATAGTCTTCTTGGGCTTGTCCAATTGAAAAGTGGTCAGCAACTGTTGAAACTTGGTAATTGAACGCAAGACGTTAGTACCAAGGATCACTTGGTATGGCAGCTTGGTCTTCTTGATATCAGGTGATGCTTTCTATACTAGGAAGCCACATAATGGTAAATTGAAGTCATCAACAGCAACTGGGAGGTTCACATAGCCATGGTATGGAATTTCCAGGCCATTAGCTACATGCAGATGATGTGGTGGAGCAATTGAACATCAGCTCCAGCAGGCTGTAGGTGAGCTTGAAAAAATTCACCCTGAATTAAAGAAACTGTCGAACCTGTGTCAACCAGTGCAGGTACTGGTATTCCACCGAGCTTGATGCTGATGATAGGTGAGGTGCCAAGCAACATATCAGGCTGCAGAGAGGAAAATGAGCCATTCTTGGGTGGGTCCGGCGCCTCTGCCTGGCTCATAACTGTGGAGCGTTGCTGTTTAAAGCTGATGTTCCTTGAGATCGGAGCTTCCTTGTGACCGTGTTCTGTAGGGCCTGTGTGGCTGGCTCGTCCAGAGTGGTTGTGATGGACAGTCTACCTTGAAATGTTCTGGACTACCACAGGTGTAGCACTGGCGGTTGTGTTGTGGCTCCTGGGGTGCATGTGAACCCAAATTCTGCAGCAGGCGAGTTAGGAGCTTCTGCTGGTCACTGAAAGCACGTTGGTGGGCTATGTCTCGAACATTTTCAGCAAAGCGGTCCATCAGCAGATGGTCCTTTTCCACAGCCATAGCAAGCTCTGCTTTAAGATTTGGTCGCGCGTCTTCATCAGGCAGTGAGAAAAATCTCTCAGGGATTCCAGGTCTTGCTGCTTGCAGCCATAGCGTGAGTTTTTGGCCAAATACCTCATGCTAAATCCGTAAGACAGCATCAGGGGACGATCGTTGGGCAGCTGGCCATAAAAGGATTTCTTCTGTGACAGCACCCTCAAGATAATGAATAACTAAATCAAGCCCCTCGGCATCCCCGAGGTGGTGAGCAGCGATAGCCCTTTTCGCATCAGCTATCCAGCCTTCTAAGCACTTGTCGTCTGGCTGGCCATCGTACCATTTGAGTTTGCGTCCCCGAGGCTCACCATGAAGACTGGCTTCTTTTTCTGCGTCCAACTGCCTTTGGAGCTGGCCCAGTCGTTCAGCTAGGGCTGCGAGGTCAGCCATGATTATGCAAGGTTGTAGGCACTTCTGACAACAGTGTGAAAACCTTGAAAGCGCTTCTGACACAAGTGTGACAAGACGGCAATAGGGGCAATAGAGCATAATTCTGTGGTTCAAATCACAGGCGAACTGATTGCGTTTGGCAACAAGATTGCAGGAAGAATGAAGCTTCTTGTCTTTACGACGGTTCTTTTGACTGTTCAATTGTTACTTATATTATTTCTATCTCGATTGCCTTTCTCATCTGGTTTAAAATATCTAGCCTCGAGCCATGCCAGCAGATATAGCCATTTTCTTTATCGATTTTTCATCATGCAAAATGTCGAGAAGTCTCTCGTGACACATAGATCTGCACTCATTATCTAGATTATCAGATTCACGTTTCACCTTCCTATACTCCGTATTAAAGACACGATCGCCCTTTCGTGTGTTCCTGCCTATGAAAGGGGTCCAATTGGTTAGGCTTAGTGTAACATTGTAAAGTTTGCGACATCTATTGCCAAAAGCGCTTACAATGATATTTAGTTCCACATTGCGCCAGAAATCTTCAAGGTTCACAGTATCTGGTTCTAAAGCATCATCTGGTGGAAACGTTAAGTCACTACTATCGCATCGAAGTACAACTTTATTATTTATGTCCATAACTAAAATTGAAGGATGGTAACCGCACAGGTAACAATGAAAAGCGTACTTATGTGAAGTTAAAGCTTCAAAACGTAGATATGACTGCGGGTACAAAGGAGCTGTCTAACTTAACCTTTAAGGCATCTCCCAAAATGTCTGCAAATGTGCCTACTGCAGTGGGTTTCTTCATACAGCCTCTTAGAATATTTAATACGTCAATACCTTTAAGAAATTGTTAAAGTTGTGAATACCCTGGTAACGATAGTACATTCCACAAGAGTTGCAACTCTTGACGTAAGTTGATATAGCCCCCCACCGTTCCTAACATAGATACTGTCTTGGCTTTTCTTGTTATTTTCAATGGGTGACTAAGAGTAGTCATACAAAAACGACAAGATTTTTCGTTTGGAATGACTGCTGTAGGAAATTCCTCCAAGCTGCAGTATTTACGAACTTTATCAAGTTCGCTAGGTATAGTTTTGAAACTGTGTATGCACTCACACTACGGACTTGTTGCTCTTCTGTTGGAGGATGTACCACCGCATTTTTTACTTTATCTGGGTCACATTTTCTGGGGTTGTGTGTATTGGAAGAATGTTGCACTTCCAAGGAACTTAACGCACGTACATCATGCAAATCTCTGTAACATTGATCCTTTTTATAGTGTTTTCTTTCCATGTCTCTTAAAGCCGCCAGGTCATACAGGGTCGATCCAATTTTTTTGCAGTATCTGCGGACATCGTTTCGCTGTCATACTTTTATTTTATGTCCTGCAACATTTGGACTGGAAAAAGTTCCCATACCCCCCCCCCCCCCCCCCCAATGCATGCTACGCCGTTTCCAATTCTTAGTATTTTAAATACTTGTCTGTGGCTTACAGTTTTAACAACACACTCCTTCAAAAACTTACCTTCACTTCCAGAGGCTCTTGATTTTCGCAGTTTTTCATCACGTGGTTTTCGGCGCTTCTGTGGAAGCTTTCTCTCCGTTTCCTAACCATGATCGCAGCGATCTCTTCCCTCCACACTCTTGGGTTTGCCATTGCCAGTACCTCTCACCGCCATGGTAATGATTCTTTTACTTGAAGTACCCCACGAGTAGTGCGCACATTTTTTTAAACTCTGTATAATTTAAGGCTAAGGAGGCATGCCACAGATAAGGGAGAAGAAGGTACATTGTTAAAGCTTGTGCACTGTGTCAAAACGCCACAAAATATAGTAAGGAATACAGAAGATTTGATTAATATGGAAGTGAATGAAAGTGGAGTGTTGAAAGGTTTGATAAGGACAGTTGAAAGTGTGCGTTCAAGCAGGGAAAAGGACTTCGCAACAATAAGTAACTGCTCATGAAGACAATGTATTTGTGCACGGTTAGTCGCTTAAAATTCTTCATTGCTTCTCGAAGAGGCAAGTGAAGGCAACTTCAAAGATACGAACGATACCAATCAATGTTGATTGTCATTGAAGGAATAATGTTGAAAGCACGTGACTTCTCGCCTCAACAAATAGAATCTCGCCATGTCATTCTAATAACATAGGATACACTTGTTTCTGAGTTGTTCCTTTAAAACAAAATAACATTATCTCAACTTTAATTTACGACTGCAAATCAACTATCTATACCTCAAGCCGCACGGCTTTGTCTACCATTGTGATCTTCTTCCCCTTCTTCTCAGGTCGTAAGATAGCGGTTCCTTCTTCGTGGTTCGAGTTTTTGTCCTACATAAAATAACATATGTGTTAAAAATGTTATAATTGACACACTCCTTCCCACTCAATGTATTCAATGCATTCACAACCTTAGAGCGGTCTTAAAATTTTATAACCTCCTTGTTTTGTTTCAAGTTCGTTTCTTCTTTCAATAGCCGTTGTCTAACAGAAATGAATTGTTTTTGTGTTTAGAGAGGACTTCGATGAAGAATGCAAATAGCGGATGGAAGAGGGAACGCCCACAATTTTACCGCATTATTTCAGATACCATGCTAATGAACTCTCTTTTGGAAATGACATCGAAATCTTTTCCTATACCCTTTATCTCAACACACGTTCAATAACAAATAACAAAAAAGAATTGTCTACCTAAGTTGGTTATAGTACAATCAATAGCACTGAGAAAATTCTGAGGGTAACTGTAGACGAAAAGGGCTAATACATCTTCAAAAAGTGCTAGGGTAACAAGGTGTCAAGCACGCCAGTAGTTGATGAATATATTTGAGGATTTCTTTACTGAAATGCACGGAAGCATGGGCAATGCCGTAATATCAATTGGGTACAATGGAAAGTCTTGATTCAAATGCACACTTGTATCCTGTGTGCAATCCCGGGATCAGAAAAGTGTAAAGTAATGCAGCAACTTCAGGTACTCCTGTGCCCAGAAAAGAATGATATTAAAAGAGATTTCTGTCATCAGTGCTACAGTAATTGTGAATGGATACTGCCGTCTTCCCGAATTAACGGCGTAATAAGTTAAGAAGCAATCGTGTAGATAGTAGCGGAAGAAGTGAAATGGATTAAAAGTCTGTACTGAGAGTACTTACCTTCGATTTATAAGCACCCGGCTGTGGTAGAGACGGACGTAATACCACGTTCCCTACATCTTTCTGATGGTCAAATAGCGGTTGTCTGAACTGAAGTTGACAATAAAACCGGCGAGCAATCATGGTTTGAGTAAAGTGTTGTATGTACAGCAGCAACAAAAGACTGGTGTAATAAACCATGAGATATTGCTAAAGAGGCCCGTGGGTATTGCAAATGTTGTTGCTGCTAAATCTGACGATGAGAACCCTAGGCGTTAAATCACGTCCTTTTCAAGTCCATGACCCTCCATTGCACATATAGGACTTTCCCTATTCTTCTAAATGAGGTAACCGTGTTAAAGACCTGAAATCCAGAGACCTTACAAGGACGTGTACATTAATCAAAATTCTGTGAAGTTGTGAAAGAAAAACCACAGAGCAGTTACTAACAGTTTCATTCCTATATTGATATGAACCGGAACATGCGCGAAAATGTCACAGTAGTCCCTTTCGTAAGAGGTTAGTAGGTCTTGCCATTAATGCAGTATTGGGAATATTAATTTGTTTTATTTTCATAAGTGTTAATTATACAGAAGCGGTTACTACGAAAGTCGTGTTGATGTAACGTGTCCACCACCATGAGATTGTCCGTAACTGCAATTGATGACATAAAATAGCCACAAATGCACGTACAAATTACCTGTGACAGTACAAAGTTACTACACTTATATAGAATTTAATTTTCATTCACTTCTTAGCCTTTTCTGTGTAAATCCTTTTACTGTATTCCATTCACCTTTCTTCTGGTCAAGACCTGAGGTACATCGTTCTTCTTTAACCACTTCCAAAGAGATAGCAGCTTATGTTAGGTCCCGGAGAAGATGTAGTGATAAAAGGAATGAACCCAAAATAGTGTAATAATAACTGGAAGCTGAGACAGGGGAATGGCAACTCTTGTACCGTATTGAAACGTAACTACCTTTCTATTACGTTTCCATTACCTATCGAAGGCTACCATGACAAAGTGGTTTACTGCCATTAGTTTCCATTATAGCATAGCTGTCCTGACCACTTGAATGTTCAACAATTCTATAAAGTTTCTTACACAATAGGGCGCGTTATTGACGAAATGGATACTCAATTTAAGAGAAATACGTAAGAGATCATCTGGAAAGGTTCCATATATTGAAACTGAATCTTACCTACAAAAATTACCTTCCTTGCATCGAACAGAATTCTCTGACAATTATCTTCTTTGGCTTGCCTTCGCTTCAGTTTATTATAAACGGCAGCGTACGGTCGGATGTCAGAAGGTGGTGGCGAGGGAGGCTTTGGAGTTGTGCAGTGCTCCTCAATTAGATGAGACAGCATCTTAATCCCAAAATCTGTAGAGATTTGGATACAGTCTCTGCTACTCCAAAGCTGAGTCTCGTAATTGGGGAAATGGAGGGAGTCTGCAGCCATTCCACACCCATACTTTGGGCCTTTTCCTTAAGTTTTGTATTCAATAAAACGACGTCGGCATGTAGCTTGTCAAGCCTTGCCAATACCTCGATAATTACAATCTAAAGTGTGGGAGACGTCAATAGTTAGCAACTACATGTTGTCAAGTTCATAGCGTAAAGTGTTCATACAATTAGTTCATAGAAACGTCGGTCATGTTACAGACGTAGGAACAGTAGGAAAGTATGCTGCAACCCCCATGTAAAGGGCCCCAGAATTGTTATTCACGTTTATTAGGAGAAAGGTGGTCACTACTTCAACTACATTAAGGTAAATAAGAGGTTGACGTAACAAAGTAAAGCAAAGAAAATGAAATAAACGACATTCATGTTCATCAAATAGCGGCAAAACTGCGAAACTGAATATTGTACTTAACATGATACCATTTGTTAACCGGTGATGCCCATTTCTCGTGATACTTGACGAATTGAAGGAGAAATGTAAAGTAAATCAAAAACGTCAATTGCAAAATCTGCAAATACAGATCCTTACCCTCGCCCTGGAAAATCTGTGTTGCTAGGCCTGGACGAGAGAATGACAATCAGTGGTTATTCTCGAATCTCCAAACTCCCTGGAAATATCATTTGTTCCACAACATACAAAAATGAAACTGCGATTGCCTTCGATGTCGGCGCTTTTCAGTTCCTCCTTGAGGTGGTGGAAGCCTCCACCAGGTGTACAATTTTTACACCACCAGCCAAAATTGTGAATCAGTGGATATTTCTATTAGAAGGTTAATGCAAATCTGCACATATACATATAGCGTTTTCATACTCAGACCCACTACTTTTTGATAGTGAATTACGGTACTTAAAAGTAACTGATCTTTATAATGACGTTGTTAATAATACTTTCTAAAAGAAAGAAATAGTGCTTATTTTGCTAGAAAAGTGTTGAAATGCAAAATGAAAAACAGCTTTGAAAATGGATGAAATTGCGGAGTCACAATGAAAATGTGTATTCTAGGAGATGTAGGTGTGCATGTATCTATTGAAGTTTTCATTGATGATGCACAAAGGGAAATACGTACTTTCAATGTGCTGTTGTTGCTGTTTTCGTACCGGCCGTGTTACCAGCAAATGTAATACAAGGGATTGCAAGGTCACTGATACGTCAATGAAAAGAACTTGGCAAGAGGCACCTGGGAAGAAGTTACAATGGACGGCACATCACGAGAGCATGCCAATTTTTATTTCATTTTTTACACTTTTACACTAACATCCAAATGCCATGAATATGGGTATGCAAGACAAAGTACTTGCTTGAATCCAACACACCATGCTGCAGGTTATTGATTGCAATAGAAATGAGAATAGATGGCTTCCGTCAGCTAACTATGGAAATAATAGCTATGACAGGATAGAAATTATTTCAGTTCTTGAGTAAAGAAGGCAAGGATCTCCTGCCATATATGTTGTTGTTGTCGAGATGCAGCTGAAAATGATGGTGACGACTGTTTGACATGGACTGTAGGCGATTTAACTGGTTGGAAATGGTATAAATAACTGATTGTGCAACACAAGGGATACTTGGCTCCTCATAACAATACGTGTTTTGTGTAAAACCTGGTTTGCGTGGGCTAAATGCTGATTCTAAAGTTGACATGATTGGTGGCGGATTTGAATAACTCTTACTCATGAGATTAGAACATGATAACTGAGCTTCGTGTGGGGGGAGAGGAGTGACGTCAAATGAACTGAAACCATAAACTTTGGCAGGGCTTTGTTCTTCATCTACTAAAACCTTATTTGCAGCACAAACATTATCATCTACAAAGTCCATCGGATCTTCCACATGCGTTCTTGCATCGTCCATCCCTTCTTCCTCCTGTTGTATGCACACCTCAGCCTAAGCGATTCTAACTTTTGCAGTTGCCTCTTGCATTTCCAATCTCCTGCTCAGATCCTTTTCGCGTTCTTCCTGTGCCTGTCTCTCCTTCAGTAACTGTTTCTCAAGCTCGTGCTTCTCTGCCAACTCCTCATACTTCAACTAAGCTGCTGCTAATTTCTTCCTTTCTGTCGTAGCGCTGCTGGCTGTCCTGCTCGATCTGCTTTCTCTACTATGCCTCGATCATGTAGTTTTCATTGATACTGTCCTAGAGCCGCCCCAGCAATCTCGGTACTTCGTATTCGTAAGGCCGCGTCGGTCTAAGCTGGGAAATCTTTAGACTGTGTCAAGCAGACAGGACACTTTCGTCTTTACTGGCCACAAAAAACGGGCGTGATTTATTCTCACAACAACATACAAACGAATCAAACGGAGTACAGCGAATTCAAGGACAGTGGAGATTTTGACTACTCTGCATAACTTCGTCACAAATCTGACCTTGGGAGATAAGATTACCCTATACTTATAGATTATGATAGCACAAAAGTGACCCTTTGAACTTCATTTCTTACAATGCATGTAACACAACAATGATATTTCTCCTATTCCTAGGACTGCTTATGTCCTAGGTCGCTCTGACAATAGCTACATACTGTGCGGTGATGACCCGAACGCATTCTAGTATCAAAGGTCGTAGATTTTATCCAAGACAATAATAAACTACTAAGCATAACATGTGTACTAAACAGTCCATGGTGGCATAAGGCCGAAAGTTCATATCAAAGTTCATGGTTGTATAGAAATCAACTGTTGACCGTCGGGTCATTCCTCTTTGCACTTTCCACCGGGTTACATATATGCAATTTCTTAGTTCAATTTTTCGTCCTTCTTAACTTCATAAGAACTTGACATGCCTATCCTTCTTGATTGATCCGTCTCAACATCGAGATACTGCTCATGTGCATCGACGAATCCCCGGAACGCTAAACAATAACGTTTGAAGATTGCCTCCGCTTCCATTGCCGCTTTCTCTTTCATAAGCACAGCCTCAAGAATTTTCGCTTTCTTGTGTACTTTACCTAAGTAACCACTCCTTACATGTATGAGATGGCTTACTTGGCTCCTTGCTACACCACCCTGATTCGTACTTGTTTTCTTAGTGGCTATAATAACAAAATAAACAAACAGTAACTTACGCTTCTCTGCTTAAAATCAACACACCAGAGATTTGAATAATATGTAAGGGCTCCTCACAGTGACATGCAACCTTATCCACAGCTTTAGTGACAACAAAGACTCAACATGCGAACGATACGAACCGACTTAAACTTGACCTTCAATGGCATTCATTCAAATGCCAAAATGACAAACTGACGAACAATGAATAATGACATCAAGGCTGTGGAATAACCCGTTCATAAATGTTTCGATTCAAATCTAAAGTACAAAGTGAGATACAGATAATTACTACTACGGTTAATATTAAAATACAACAAGTTAGGCAGTATGCATCAACCAAGATGCTCATCATACATATGAGAAAATCATTATCAAAGTCGCAAAATATAAAATCAATGTTCATACCTCTTGCGTACTCTACTCTAGACGTGCTCATGTATGATAACACTACTCCTTTTGTGACATCTCATGAAACTACGGTATATATGCTCTACAAAAACGCGATGTTATTCCAAGAATTTAACATGAAATACAATGAAATGAAACAAATACAGCAAATTCCTTCGCCTACATAATACGACTGGGATTTGTGTCAATGGTGGGTGGTATGACCACGCAATTGTGGCGGATTCTACAGTCCTTACGGAAGCAGTTTCTGGACGTCCTGCTGCCTTATTTTGTTTTGAAGACCTACCAACTTCCCATTTCCTTGCTGCTCCTCTGTATCCTGTACCCACATAATCAGAGTTTCCTCCAAATCATCGGGAAACACTGATCTTGGGACCAATGAAGGAATGCTGGGACAGGAAATTTAAAGACATGTTCCTCTTCTTCTTCCTATCTCTTTAAATTTCTATTAAATGCATTGCAGTTCACTGACATTTATGGCAAATATGCCCTGCCAACGCCCTACAATTGCATAATACTGAAGCGCTGGATATATCAACCACTTTCAACAATTGAAATGTGCCATGATCCTATTGCTGCAAATTCCCCTGAACAACCAGATCAACAATACCTAAAAAGACGGGCCGCAAGCCCAAGGGGTTTACATTTGGCGTACGATGGAAGATGTATTTTGGGAGCCTTCTTTGGATTGCTTTGTTGAGTCACTCCGAGTAAAACTATTAACCTGGAAATTTCTTGCCCTATATGACCGGTGTGCCTTCTGTGGTATTGCCTTGTGGTGTCCTTGTTGAGCAGGCTACTAGTGATTTTGATGACTCGCCATCTAACGAGAGCTGATTAAAGGCAACTGCAAGATCAGGAGCTGAAAAATGATTGGGTTGACTACCATCTTTAACGATCTTAGACAAAATATCTTGGGAGCTTTAACCTCTAAGCAGTTGTTAAGACGCTTATAGTCTCCACAAACTCGCATCTTACCACCAGTCTTCTGAACATGAACTGTCGGTGAGGCCTATTCACTAGAATCAATAAAATAGAGAATATCTGTTTCTTGCAGTTGAGTATATTCCTTCTCTGCTTCCTGTAAAAGAGAATAAGGAACGGGACGGGACCTCTTAAATAAGGGGGGCTTCACCCATTGTTGAAGTTGGAGAGTAGCTGTGAGCCCCTGAATGCTGTCATCTGATGGGCCAAATCACTGGCTATACCCGACTGATAAGTTATTTAACTGTACCGGCAAAACTAGTGACGTGGAAGCATTATGAGATGACGATGGATTAGAGATGGCATGATGACTGGAACCATTTTGTGGTGATGTATGAGGATGGTCAGATGTGGTAAAAATTCGAAGATTAATCAAGGTAAATCAACGAAAGCCAGTCACAACCTATCAAACTGGGCCGATCGCCCTCAACTACAATATGGCTTACATTACCAATGTTTGTTTACGGTACCATGCAGGAGCCTGATGTATAAAAGTCTCGGAAGCTTAGCGAACTCGCAAACAGTCTCGCTATGGCCTCGCTGGCTAAATGACGGTATTCAGAAAGAGCTCGCAAATAGCGAATTCGCTAAGGGCCTCGCTAACTGTCTCGCAAACTTGTGTGATTTAG
>JAAAKL020004942.1:0-20103 GCA_010016065.2 Carybdea cf. marsupialis auct. non (Linnaeus, 1758)
TCCTAGTTCTCTTCGTGAGAGGTCAAGAGTACGTTGGCAACTTCCGTTCAACAAGCGTAACTCAACCATCTCACATATGGGTTGGAGGCGATTGGACTGACCAAAAAGCAGGAATCGGAATTGGAAGTGTCTGAATTAAAGATGCTGAGGCTTTTCCTTGGAGTGACCAATATTGATAGGATCAAAAACCAATACATCGGGGGTTCAGCACATGCTAGAGCTATAGGAGGGAATTTAAGAGAAGCAAGGCTGCGATGGTTTGGGCACGTACAAAGAAGAGAGAAAGTACATATAGGGAAGAGTATTAGATGCTGTAAAGGAGGATGCGGTGGTTCCTGACGTGGAGATGGAGGACGTCAACGACAGACGAAAATGGGAAAGGATGATCCGCTGTGGCGACCCCTGAAAAGGAATAAGCCGAAAGATAGAGAAGAAGATTATATCAAGTTTACATAACTCTATGTTTATATCCTTCTATGGTGGTAAACCTCTTACATCAGACTCCTCTCTTAGTTAAACATTTGGGACGATGGATATCCGAAGAGGAATACTCAAATAAGACTTTCCATTACGAAACAATCTCACGAATAACACATTTTCCTTTGCAGTTGGTTATTTTGAATGACAGAACAGTGCTTAATTAAGGCCCGGCCATTTCATACACCAAGAAACAGGGAAATAGCTAGAATCTCAAGATCCGAAGCTAGGGCACAATCGCAGTAAAAACTTCTATATTTTTGTTCCTTCCAATTCCTTGGACGCATGCACGCCTCGGCGTGATGCTTCCCCAGTTCGCACATGCACTCCCAAACCAAAAACATCGAAATTGAGTGATTTTTCTTTGTAAATAAGATATTCTCTAACCTGGCTTTACACCGAGGATAGCAAAAATAGCCAGTAGGCTAGACAGGTACATCGCCCAAATGCCGACACTTAGACGCCGTTCGATTACTACCGCCGCAATGAATGCCTGCTGTTTATGGATCACCTTATCAATGGTATTGATGTACGTTTCGGCAAGTATGGCCAAGTTCTACTGGCAATGGCATGTTTGGTATCTTCAGCCACTTGTGGCGTGGACAACATCAATTGTGACACAATATTGGAGATATACGGTCACGACTTCGGATCTCGACATTTAGCAGCAGAAGACAGGGCCGTAGTCCATCTTTAAGAAGCGGAGGGGGGGTAAATGTCCGCCAAAAACTAGGCTCTTCGATCACTTTATCACTCTGTAACACTCTAGCGAACAGTGAGGTACTTCGCAATGATATAAATACCAACTCAGTTTTTGACTTCTCCGCACTATGAAATGATACACAGAATCAAAAGGAGTGAAACGAGAATGCGAAGAAATGATCGTTTGATAAACATTAAACAACAGAATGAAGCAAAAACTGGTACCTATGTACAAAACGAACCAAAAACATTTTGTCTGTGATATTACAAAATGTTGACCGTAAACGTCGTGAGCTTAGAACATACACCAAATACATATCTCTGTGTAGCACTTTGCCTTCTTATTAAGCGGAGTATCAAGCAATTGTCACTCTCTGCTTATCAGGAGTTACGATGAGAGATCGCAATTGTCACTGAATTCTATGGCTGCTATAGCCTGTTAAATTGTATGCAATTGAAACACTACCTTTGATACTAAAATGTGGTAAATAATAGTATCCTTACTTCACTTTCGTTTTTTCCACTTCTTCCACCATAATAAAGTTGGTCGCACTGCTAGAAGTCCCCGCACTAAAGTGAGTACTAGGATGAGTGTCATCAATGGCAGGGGAATTGTGTGTAGTCGTATTGTCACCTCTGGTCGAACAGTCCACTGATTGCTGTTGGTCTCAATTGGTAATGAAATGCCCCAAACGAGAGCTTTGCTTCTTCATATTGGAACTTCTAAATTAACAGACTATTTTCAAGTTACAATTTTGGACAAGTAATAGGCTACTCTTTCCTCCCGAATAAATGGACTTTCTTGATTATTTTACACCCACAACTCAGTTCATCCAGGCAACACGTTTAATCAAAATGACCAGCAAGTCAAGGGCTCAGGAAGAAATCAAATAAAAGCCGCAACGACGTTGGAAGATCCATTCAAATGCTCAGCGTCTTTTTTTAACGTCGTCATTTTTATTTTTAAAAGGGTGTAAACTTGATGCATCCTGCTATCTTTAACGATTCTTTGTGCTTTGAATTTCACTAATAAAGCAGATATGTTGTCGTGCAGGACACTGAAACGAGCTAACCCACTGGAAATATTGGCACGCAGCTGGTAGTTAATTCCATTATGTAAAGTTCAGTACTCGTAGCTGGCAATTGTTAACAGGGTGTTCTTGAAAGTGTTCTTTGAAAAAAGTGGGGGGGACAATTGTCCCCTGCCCCGGACAACTACGGCCCTGGAAGAATTTGTACAGTGGAACGGAAGATGGCAACAAGCTATCAAAAAGCCTCACACGATAGCTTCAGCGTTGAGAACTTGTTACGAGTCAATGAACTCCAATTTGTACAATCTTTTCAAAACACCTGCGACAATCTCCATAAGGTCTTGTGAGTGTGAAAGGTCAGGTAGTGAACACTTACCTTCGTGCGTCACACGGACAAACTCGTCTTACAGGGAAATCATCAAATATGTCGAAAATGTTAAATGTATACCTGAGTTAAATTTTCGGCTATAAAAGGAGATTTTGGCATCTTTTACGGAAAGCTAGAGCTTTAGAATTGTTAACACTTGTGGGCCTGGCTGTAAGCATATGATGGACACAATTTGATTAGCCTACCTTGAAGTTAAGACTAGAAAACATAAAAGTTTCATTCTATTATTTACTAAGTTCATATCTTACAAAATAATCGATATAATTCTTTTTCTTTTCGCGCAATGACAGAGTTATTCAAATACAAAATACTACAGTGGGATGGTGCAATAAGTCATCTTATTCCTTCTTAAAACCACATAAGAATCCCTCATATCTCTGGAAATGGGCCTCTGAATAACCAGTTAAACCGAGAATAAAACTTACTAACTTACTTGCTTACTAACTTAGCTGCATAACCCCGGTAGGATCCTTACACATTTCTGCTCCACAAAATAGTTCCATCGTTTATTATTTGGGCCAATCTCTCCAGCGTTAAAATCGGCATATTGATGTCTTCTCGGATTAAGTCAGTCCATCGTTTTGACCATGTCCGTCTTTGAGAGATTTTCGTCAGATGTTCATTGAATACACCATCGCAGTGCATAACATGGTCGCGGGTGCGACATCTTGGCCACTGGCCTCTTGCACCTGTTCTACCTCCTCCCCATCCCACCTCCCCCAAATGGCCTACTTGTGGCGACTCCCGCTTTACTTCTTTGGATGTTTTGCGGTCTGGAAACCAGCCTTGCGACTGTAATCTTTATTTTGATAAACGACTCGAAATCAAGAAAGTGAGATGATGATTGTTGGATCTGTAGATGCCGATAGTGATGCATTCCAGAGCAACTACGAGGATACTTCGGGTACAGTTATGCAACGGAACCTAACGACTTTTGCAAGATGATCAGATAACAATAGGAAGTCCATCGTGTTTAGATCGCCGTTCCCAGTACCTGGTGGTTCAAAGAAGACACCTGCCCATCGCATCCGAAGGGACGAGTAAGTGTCGACTACTTGACTAAGAACACCTTTCGAATAGTGCGTACCTCTTATTTGTTGTGGCCAATTCGTCTCCTTTCCTTCACTCACTGTTTGTGTTACTGTCCAGCCTCTTAAAACTGCAGTTTCTCCGGTGTGAATGCAGCTTTTTTCAAAGCGAGCTGAATACAAGTGACAGAACACTTTTGTCCGATTTGTCTTTCGATACTATACCCTTAAATTCGCCTTTTTGTCGTTTCTGAAACTACATTAACCTCGCGATACCAAAGGTACGAATGGACTTTGTTAAGAATTTCTCCATGGATGTGAAAGAAAGCTAATGTTTGCAAGCTGAATCGCACCCAAAATAGCGGAAATGGACGTTGCCGACAGTTACACATATCACGTCAGATGTCCAAGACGATTGAAACTGATATTTTAACCTAAATGAACAGCCAGAACGTTTTCGCTTTCCCGAGCATTATTTCACGAAACTCGTCACCGAAGAATGCATGCTGAAATTATGTGGGATCGAAAGATTTGTAGATCAGCTATCCGTTATGACTAAAATAACGAGGTGTTGTTGGGTAAGCTGTGCATTTTGAAGTTAAGCTCATGTGATTTTAAATGCAGAGGGAAACTGATGACGTCACAAATCAAAGGTTTTGTCAATAGTACGATTTGACTCCAGGGAACCCTGAAATAGTCAGTTTCCCAAATTACCAGACCTGTAGCATATATAGAAATAAAACTAACGGTGCTTGAATCTGAATAATCTCTGCTTAAAACTCTGCTGATATTCCTTGGATCCTTAATTAAGTTAGGATCAAGCATTAAATGATAAAGTTTTGTTAGAGAGATAATAGATTTAAAACGTTGAAAGCTGATAGCGAATCACTCCCAATTGTGGCCGTTGATGTTCTTACTATCAGGACGACATGAAAATGGAGTATTTTTCAGCAATTCAAACATATTAATCATCACACTTTCCCTCGGCATTAAAATGACTGAGCAGATTGATAGGTCATATGTATATGGTGACTAGTAAAAGTCTGTTCTTGATTATTCCAAATGCAAGGAGCCGGCAAGCAATGGGGGTTCTAGGGGTTAATAAGGAGTAGGTGAGGTAGTCAACAGTTTCATTTAAGGGTCCAACCTGAGAGATAAATCACTTAAAATAGGATTTTAAATGAATATTGGGATATAGTTGGGATTTTCGGTTAAAACAATAAAGTAACCATTGAGAGTGCATATTCAAGATTTGCCAGTGCTTAGTTTAGTGCCATAGGGGGCAACTTGTTTGCTCAGGATGTAACAAATGAAGCTTTTTGTTTTAAATTATAGGTCAGGTTCTTAGCTCCTTGAAATATTTTCAGATTTAGTGGGCAGAAGTACCACAACAGTTTTCAGTAAGTGGGAGTTTACTGATGTAAAATTTAAAGATTTAGATTTAGTTGTGTCATGTAAAAAACAATCTCCGTATAGCATTTGAATGAACTCAATACAAATTGAAGATAATATAGGGAACCTTCTTTTAAGTGAAGGTTATAGTACATGGTCCTTAAATCAAGGCTAACTTCTATTGGTAATAACCATGAGATCAATATATGACTACCAATCTTGTTTCTCTTGCCTTCAAATTTTGATAAGCTGTGCATTTATGTATTGGGCCCTGTCTTGCCTATATCTCTGGATCATTCCATCTGGATTCAACGTGGGCCCATTCCTGATGTATTCAAATTTTATTGAAATTTTCACCACTTGTATAGCTTCTTAAAAGATGTTATTTCCAAAAATTTGAATCAATATGATAAAGGCATTCCAATTTTATGGCTTTTTACAGATGTTAAATTTTTTTATGGAAAATTCTAAACTTGTCTGTACCCCAATATTTAGAGGTCTAACATGCCCATCATGTTAGATCTTAGGAGGTTTAAAACATTGATGGAAGCCAAAATCAATTAAAATTAAATTAAAAGTTAAAAATTAAAGATTAAATTTGAAGTTTTTGCAATTTGAAACTCAAAAATACCAAACAGCTTCATGGTTCTCCAATATTTGGGAGCCCATGACATCAGATTTTCATAAATCTACAGTGTTCTTTCACAGTTATTTCACCTTCTCCATATAAGGTGAATAGATCCAAACTAAAACAGGAGATTTTGTGCCCACCGTGTTAGATCGTAAGAGGTTTAAAATATTGATAGAGGTCAAAATTTGGGATTAAATTAAAAGTTAAAAAATTAAAGATTAAATTTGAAATATTCCAATTTGGAACTCACAAATATCAGGCAGCTTCATGGTTCTCCAATATTTTGGAGCCCATGACATCAGATTTTCATAAATCTGCAGTGTTCTTTCACAGTTTCTTCACCTTCTCCACAATCTGATTAGATCAAAACTAAAACAGGAGATTTTGTGCCCACCATGTTAGATCTTAAGAGGCTTAAAATATCGATAGAAGTCAAAATTTAAAAGTTCAAAAAGTAAAGATTAAATTTAGAATTTTTCAATTTGGAAAAGGCATCTTAACATTTAGATTATAGTCCTCAAAAAAAAACATAAAAACTTAAATTTTGGGTTTTTCTCAATTTTTAAGTTCTACAGACGACTCAAGATAGGCTTATCAAAGATATGAGGTGTCATACATTTTCTGTACATATATCTGGAAGGGAGTTCGTGTATCTTCAATTCAGTCTTTGAGAGTGGTCACCAAGAATTCTATACATTTGAAAATTGAACGTTTTGGAAAAATCCAATTATTGGAGAGGTTTGGACCCCCAAATTATGTGGCCCAAGAAAAAAATTTTTGAAAACGTCTTGAGTGTATTATTATAGTTTATTGTGATAAGTAAAACTGGCATGAGTAAACAGATCAGCTGCTGATCTTAATAAATTAGTAAATTGTGCATAGAATGTACTGTACTAAAGTAGTAGTAGATCAACGCAGTTAAAGCTATAGAAATGGCCAGTATTCGAGGTTGAGGATGGGATGGATCTTTTTAGAACATCATAATCCTTCCAAAGAACCCTGAGGAGATGGACCTTTTAGTACAAGAATTTTACATTAGCCTATTTTTGTTTTCTTGATAAACAAACCTTGTAACTCCTAGATTCCAATTACTGTCTTAAAAGGCAAACTTACAATTCCCCTGATAGAATTTGCTCAATGGTAAATTGTGATTGCTCTGAAGAATACGTAACAAACTTTGAATGTAAATAGAGGATACAGTTCTGAAATAATTCCAAGTATAAGTGGTTGTTTTAACCCTCTCCTTACAGCCACTCTCAAATCTAACAACAACACTGTCTTTCCCCTGGGCACAGCTGACTCACTCCATCATATTGACAAAGGTTTCTGTCACTTTCATTCCTTCATTGATCCTTTGATGTACATGCCCTTGTGGTACTAAATGTATCACTTGTATCAACTCTTTCACTTTTCTAATGATATGGTTCCTTTCACAGAAGAACTTCCTTCCAAATATGAGATTGGGTTAGTAAAAGGCAAAATACTATATGTATTTGTTGGTATATAATGGGCTCAAGGCTCTTTTAAGAAGCTTTCTTAGAAGTTTGTTTCAAAACTCTCTAAAATGTGTTATTATCATTTGTTGACACAATTTGGTTATAAACTGGTGTAATTCTGTTATAATTGCTTTATTAAGTGAATATAAAGTTATGTTACATCAAATTTAATTTTTCTGTTATTGTGATGTCTCCACCTTATTGTTGAAGAGTGAATAATGTCATTTAATTCCATTGAGATATATTTTATTTGATTGAGGAATTGGGGAATATTAAATTTCGATGAGCATGTGTTCACTGATATGCTTAATCACCTTTTTAGGGTTAGTACCACTGCCAAATAGTAGTACCTTTGGTGTTATCCTTTGGAAATTGTATGACTTGACACATACAGTAGCACATTGCAATTTTTACATAACATATAATCCCCCTGTCCCAAGTAAAATATTCTCTCCCCTCTGCTGAATTCAGTTAACCCAAATAATTATTAACATCTGGAACAGTTCTATTTGACATGCTTTGTTGGAGACCGCATAGAATCCTAAGGAGTGCAGGCATAAAGTTCTGTTGATGCTGAATGTCTCTCTCTGTGCTAGCATTCATCATCATCATCATGAACAAAGATAGCATATCTTGTTCACCTTTCTTTCATGAATTTGAACTGTGTTTTGGGATTTATTTAGTTTCAATTTTTCAAAGATTCCCTTCACGAATGCCCTTATTCTGTTGTGACTGGTACAGTCGCTCTCCCCAGGGATTTCTAGAAGAGTTATAAAAATGTATCTTAGATAGGCATTTGGGGATTTTTGGCTTCAGAGACTTAATTGATCAACTCCAGAAAGTATCTATTCTATTCTCACCCAATGCCATTAGCATTTCTGTATACATCCCAACAAGGCTACCATACCCTCCAGTTTGTATCTTGCAAGGACCAGTCTCACTTCTGATTTCAGAATGTATGGACCAGTGTCAACAGTCTGTTAGATGTTGTCCACAGCCTCATGGTTATGTGCAAACAGATTTTGGATGTTCTCTTTGCATCGAGTTAAGATTTATTCTGTGTCTTCTTGTATTCAACCATTTGTGTGTTAGATGCTTTGTGAGGTGAGAGAATATTCTGTTCTCAGACCTCTTTGATCTACTCATACATCTCATTTGTATTGAGGTTCAGGTTTTCTACTTTTTACGTTGCCTGTTGAACCATTTTTCTTTGGCATATTAACACTCCCTGTTTATTTCAAGATTGATTATCCCATATTGCACTAGGTTAGTTAGACTCCAAAATTCTATGTTCAATTGACAGTGATTTGTGCTTTTTATGTGTTGTTATCATTTTTTGTGCTGCATACTAACTATCTTGTTTTTCTCACTGCTGAATTTTGTTTTGAGATCACTAATGATGATCATGATCTCCTCAGACTTGCAAGAAAAACATAACTCTTTCTGGAACTGTTAAGAATGATCTATTTCTTACTGATTTGGCAGTAGTCGTACTCCTGAGCATATAAACACTGATGTTGATATTGTTTGGTATGTTTTAATACTTATGTCTAGTCTATAACATGTTTTTATTGTATTCACCTAGATCATGGCCAAAGCCACTTCAACGGGTTTCTTTTCCTTTTCGGATGACAATCTATTCATGCTTACTTTTTTTAATGCTTACTTTTCATGCTATTTAATGCTTGCTATTCTTGCTATTCATGCATGTAGTCCCCCCTCTGTCCTATCTCTGGAAACATAGTTATCCACTTCACGAGAGCAGATGACAGAGCACAGTACCTCTGGGGTCATGGCTGGCAAGCACATGGTCAGTTTGAACTCACGACCCTCAGAGTGTGAGTCTGAAACTCTACCACTATGCCACTACTGTTGTAGTTATTTAAATTTGTCATGGGTTTTACATTTTATATAACATCCCATGAGCTACTGATGTGAACCAACAACTTTTATCCATGTCAAAACCCTCTTATCTCTAAGAAATAGAAACTCATTGCTCTTGGATGACCAGATATAGTTCGAGGTGATCAGCACAACAGCTGCATGTGTTCTCATTAGGTGAATTCCGTAACAAATGGCATTGTGTAATTCTCAGATTTGTAGCTTGATTTGCATTAAGTGTAACTCAACAATAGTCTTTATTTACAGATTTCTCTTATTTGCAATTTACTTGCTGGAAGAAGTTATGGCAAAAAGGTTATTGCAAATTGTATTTTGCTAAGTTCTTGTAAATCTTTTGTCAAGTTTAGATTAGTTAGCGTAGTCTCTAATGACATAAAAAACACAATGCAAATTTTGTGTGAATCATTTTTAGTATCAATGCAAATTGCTAGAGCTATGAAGATAAACACAATTGCTGAAGAGTCGATAGGCCCATGTGCAAAAGACATGATTCACATACTCATCAGAGAACAATCAGAAGACTAATTGGACTTAGTATCACTTTCAGACAGCACATTGCAATGTAGCACTTTTGTGATGGCTGAAGACATTAAGGAGCAAGTTAGCTGGGCTGTTTCCCCAACAGCTGGACGAGTCCACTGACCTTTCCTCATGTGCACAACTGATGCGTTTATGCACTACATCCATTCTGGTTTATTCAAGAATGAATTTCTATGTTGTTTAGATCTTCCTTCCAGGACAGATGTGGAGAAGATGTTTTTCTATATACTTTTTTCAAGGTAAGTGATATCAAATGGGAATTGCTGTGTGGATTGGGTCATGCCTCAGGGTTGCAAGCTCATGTAAAGAAAGTTGCACCCTCTTGCACAATAGTCCATGGCATGCTACACCATTAGATCCTGGCTTCAAAGATAGTGTCACCTGAGGTATGCAAGATTGATAACATGAAAATATGAGTCACTCAACTCACACTTGTATGCTGACCATCAAATCTCTTGTTTCACACTGAGGTGAGGTTGCTGTCGAAAGGTAACATGCTTAAGCCCTTGAACTGTGGGACATAATGGAAAAATTGATTTCAGTGATGACCCAATAGATGTCAAGGTCAGGGTCCATCAAGGATCGGTACTGAGTCCTCTCCTGTTTATCATTGTGCTGGAGGCACTCTCAAGAGAGTTCTGCATTGGGTGCCCCTTGGAACTACTTTATGCAGATGACCTGGTCATAGTTGCAGAGATCGTGGAAGACCTAACAGCCAGACTCAAAGCTTGGAAGGACCACATGGAGGAGAAAGGTCTGTGTGTAAATATGAAAAAGACCAAGATCATGTGTAGTGGGAGAGGCCTGGACACCCTGAAAGACTCTGGCAAGTGGCCTTGTGTGGTATGTTGCAAAAATGTTGGCAACAACTCCATCTTCTGCTCAGGCCGTGCTCACTGGATCCACAAGGCATGCAGTGCAATTCCTGGACGACTGAAGAAGGATCTACAGTTCAGATGCCACCAGTGCCTAGGGCTTGCAAGACTGATAGACATACGTCCCCTAGATCATGGAAGAGGATGCCTCACAAGCAGGTCAGCCTGGGGCAAGTTCAGGGAACTACTCCCACTCCTCACCAGCAGATCCCATACCCTGTGCACCGAGGGTAAGATCTTTGCCTCATGCGTGAGAAGTGTACTCACATATGCAAGTGAATGCTTGGCAGTGAGGAAGGAGGAACACAGTTGCTTGCTACACAATGACTGTTCAATGGTGAGGTGGATCTGTGGGATAAAGCTCCAAGATGAGGTGGATACAGAGTCTCTCTACAAATGCCTGAAGGTCCCAAACCTCGATGCAGTGCTACAACTCAACTGCCTCAGATGGTTTGAACACGTCCATAGAAGTGAGAAATGGATCAAGTGGTACTTCACAGTGGAGGTAGTGGGCAGATCCGGCATAGGAAGACCAAGGAAAACCTGGAATAAGACTGTGACTTAAGACCTTTGTGCTTCTGGCCTCACCATAGAAATGGCAAGCAACAGGGATGAGTGGTGAAGAAGGGTACAGTCGACCATAAGGCAGTCTAATCCCCTGTAAAGAGGGAAAGATGGACATTAAACCACATGATGATGATGATGATGATTGTTGAAGCCTTTCCATTAAAAAGGGCTCCTAAAGTAATTTTGTGGTATGGTAATTATGTTAAATATTGATGAGCACCTACTGTGTTCTGTTTGAAAAGGGATGTTTCCATGATAAATAAGGGTATGCAACCCCCCCAAAACATTTCTTTGTCCCAGGGAAATTTTGCTTAGGAAGAAAAGGGAGAACTATGTAAATGTTTTTCCAGATGATGTGGTATCATTGGCTTATTTTTGGAAGGTGGAATGATTTGAAGCTCTTTTTGCAAGGTAAAAACAAGACAAACATAAATTTCATTGATATAACGTGAGCATTTTAAGCAAAGCTAGAACTTTGGGAAAGAAAAATGGCTCTGAATAAGACTGCAATTTTTCCTGTCCTTGATGAACTCCTTTAAGATGCTAAGGATATATTGCTTGATGACAATGCTGAATTGCAGATTATCAACCATCTTCTATCTCTGCACAATGATTTTACCAAATACTTTCCAAATTTTACAAGAAACAATTTGATTCATGTCGGAAATATATATTTTCTTTTGAATGACAATGTTGATAAGATGTCCAGTGGCACTTATGACACTCAAGAAGAGTTTGGTGAGCACCTGTGACTGGTTCAGTGCTTTTCATTTTCACGTTACACACATACAAATGACTGTACAATTAATCTTAATTAATAAAATTCTTCTGAGATTAATTGTACAGTCATTTGTATGTGTGTAACGTGAAAATGAAAAGCACTGAACCAGTCACAGGTGCTCACCAAGCCAGCCAGAAAACCCCAGTTGCATTTGTCAGTTATCCCTTCCTATAAACACTGCCCAAACAAAGCCTAACCTCATATTCTATGCTGATTAATGTAACTACATCCAAGACTGCTTGTTGCCAACCTTAAAAACTCTATAAACTGTGTAATCGCTTCCAATCAAGCTACAATCTAGTCCTGTTTTTTTCAAACTTTATCACATTGTGAGCCCTACAAGCAGCCAAACTTAACTTGTCAATCCTCTTCCAAATTCCTTTTCAAGCATATGTATTGAAACTCAATTATCAATGGCAAAAAAAAGATATAACAGTTTTTATTAAAATCAAGATTTGCACACTGATATGAATATGTTTCCTGTAACCAACACTGACCAGAGCAGAAATATAACAAATTCTTTATTACAAACAAGATACACATTACATAACTTAACTCCAGATACACGTTACATACGCCCATGAGATGGACAGTGCTGCATCTTGGTGACCAGTATTCCTACCAGTGGCACTGTTGTTGACAGAGCACACCTCAGATCCAAGTCAACTGGAAGCCTGTTTCTGAGCTTGGCCTTCATTTCCAACTCTCCAAATGGTCAGCTTCAAGAAGAGATGTCTTTGGAAAGGGCATCAGATGGTGAATTAGAAATCAAAATAAGCTTTTTGGACACAAAAAATATTTGCTTTCCCTTATGGAGATCTTGATAGTTAGGCTAGTTTGCAGTTCTGTTTCTCTGATTGTTAGACAATACTGGGTTCCTGCCTTTGCTTGGGAACAAAAAGTGTGAGCAAGTAGATTTTGGCGAACTAGATCATTTATTCCCGGTTTTTGTATCTTTTTATTGTGACTTTTGCAGTTCAAGTTGGCTGACCACCAGGCATTTTGATGTCTCATGAATAAAAGGTGCTGTCTGCTCAATCCTCATCTGTTGTCACTGTAGATGTTAAGTGCCTGACCGAAATTGCAAGTGTTGTTACTGTTGGCATAAGGTATCTGAATGATCATGCTGATGCCAGTTCTACAATGTCCACTCCCTGTGAAATGGGCAGTGCCCATATACATGGGACTTGGTACTGGAGCATTGAGCACTTAAAGACCAGATTCCCTTTCTGACATTACCAATGGCTATTGTGAAAACTATATACTGATAAGTGTAGTTTAGTCAATATTCTTTACTATTGCTTTCTATTAATCACGATTATTGGGAATATCAATAGCACCTCAATGATCTTAAATGTTTTTCCGTCAGTTCTGTTAGCCATCTATGTGTTCGTTACTCGTTTTGCACATGAGACATACGTTTGCTTTCTGGGTGGAGGAGTGAACTCCCATCTCTTTTTTAATTTCCAATTGAACTGGTGTTATTTTCATTGTAACATTCTTATGAAATCCACGACTGCATCGTGGTAGGAAAGTTTCTTGTAACATGTAGTTTCTGTGGTACGTTTGCATCATGATATGAGAGTTTATTAAGGGTGGTGGCCACAGAAAGACCAAAGTTCCAAAGTAGATTTTCAAGCAGAGGGAAGAATGAGCTTTTTGTAGACTGTTGGTTGAAGAGTTGTGGTTGGAACTGTATTTTGTTATTCTGGCAAAGACTGTAGTCACAAAAACTGGACAACTTGTATGTGGTATGACTATGAACCTTTAGTTCAAAGCGCTGGTCGATGTCGATTTACCTAACTACTGTAACACTACTTCCAGAAATGCAAAAATCTTGTTAACGTAATAACTTCCTTTTAGGATACTATCATCAACGATGAAACTCAACAAAACTCCTACTTCCTCTCAGTACAGATTACAAAGTTTCCGTTTACTCACATAGAAATTCAATCAAACGAGACTCGCTCAACGTCAGGTAAATGAACCGATCCTTCTAATACTCTTTTCATGTTATTGCCTGAGCTTGGCACTTTTTCCCTCGTGCCTTAAATACAATCCACGGGAGCTCAGGCCTAGTATGAATTTGTTGCTTGTTCTCAGCATGCATCGATCAGTTTTGATTTAAATGCCTTCTTCTCAAGAATGGTTTAGTCTTGGGAAACTCTTCTTACCCAGTATCACTTTAATCACCTTTATCATCTGTGTTGTGTTATGCACTCCCTGTGATCGTTCTTGCTTGCATTCATTTTCATGTAAAGTAGCTCTAGGGCAAGAGGTGAGAATATCTGCCCTGTGTTGAGTGAGGTTAATGTGAAGATGTAATGGATAGAGTCGTTCTAGATTTCATCAGAATGTATTGCCCCTATCAAACATTGTGAATGTTGAGAAGAGGTATTTCAGATATTACCTCCTGATGATGGACATTAGAAATCCAACTTTGTGGAAGACCAAGTCATTGTTTTGTTCTTATGCTTCCACGACTAAGGGATGAATTCTTTCCTTAAGAAATTAAAGTGCACAAGAAAATAATGACAAATTTTATCATATTACACCCAGATTACTATTATTCATTGTTGGGTTTCTTTACATAACAGAATCCAGTTAGATGCGATATGCACCACGTGTCTCTAGCTATCTTTTGCCTAATACATTTACCATGGCTCTTCATATTTTAATTTCGTTCTTTTTTTCAAATGTTTGTTTGATTCTTTTCCTTTTTTATGGTTTCTGGTGGCTTCGCTTTTTTGTACTTTATTACAAACCTTGCTTACATTTTTTTGCACCTGTGAATTACGTGACAAAACTCAGTTTTTAGCCCCAACATTTTCTTATTTTTGATATTATTTGTTTATTGTTTAGGTTTTCATTGTGTAGTAGTTTTCGATGTAAGTGAAGCATACCCCCTCAAGACCCTTTCTCTAATTTCTTACTAATCTTATTTCTCTCGTATTACTCTAATAGAAGTTCTTGTTACATGTGATCACTTCAACATGGTATCTGATCATTGTTTATTTTGATTGTTGTCTTTGGGTTTTTACTAGATAAGACATTTCATTAGAAAGGAAGAATGGAGGGAGAAAATGAAACAGATAATGACTTGTTGCTGAACAATGAACCGCGTCATTCGTCAGTCCGTGATCCGGAGAGTAGGATGCAATGGCCTTTTTTATTTTGGATATATGTCAAAGCTCTGGGTCTCTACAGACCAGGTATGTTTAAATCACAGAAATGCCGCATTCGTAACAAGACATTTCTTGTTAACACACTCTTAACATTCTAGTTAACTAGTTCCCCAGAAACAGAACTCGAGGTTAACAGGATGTGAACATTTTGCTTGAAACTAACGCATAACCCGTAATACACACCGAATTGTGACCTCAGCTAATGTAAGCACCAAAGAGGCATATGTAATCGGCAACCGTTGCGAGTTGTGAGCTTCTCGTTAGGCGCCATCTTCAAAGACTTTGGAAGTCAAGTAAGAAAAAAACTCAATTGTCGTGGTATCAATTGTAATAATCGATGAAGGAGATGCGTCTGTTGATAAGATGTGAATGTAGAACGACGACTAGGAACTTTTGGTTTTTAGAAATTCTTCTGTACCTTTTTTCTATAGATTACTTTTGAAACTGCACAAAACAGCGGGAACATTTTAGTACTGAAAAGCTTTTTTCGTGTGACACTCCTCAGAGTACAAAATCGTCAGAATTGAGGTTGAGATGAAATCAATAAAACTTATACCAAACTGTTTTGAACGTAGCCAATGAGAGCGCTGACTGCTAGATTGGTGTTGTTTTGACCAATCAATGTCTGTGAAACTTAATGGTTAACCGAAAATCTCAATTCTGACGATCTTGTACTCTGAGGAGTATCAGACGAAAAATGATTTGCAGTACTAAAGTGTTTCCGCTGTTTAGTGCAGTTTCATTGTTTTGTACCCCCAACAAACTATTAGGTTACTAATACTGTAATGGATATACTTGTAAAAGACTAAGAGATTACGAGAGAAGTCACAATCACTATAACAGTTCCTACCTTTCTTTGTTTTGATATATCGTCAGCAATTGAGTGTGGTACTTGCTTCGTGGTTGCTTTGTCTTTGCTTTATATGTACATGATATGATCAAAGTAGTGCAGATGTTGATCACCTGAAAGTAGTTTTAGAAATGTGTACATTATTTTTCTTTATACTGCACTCACTATCAGTTGGTTTGGTGTTTTTCTTCGACAGGTCCGTTTGTAACTATCAGGAGATGTGCCGAATGTAACGATCAAGGTTTCGAGAAATTTGTTAGTCTGAGCTCCTTTGTAGGACCCTGTGAAATATGCGAGAGTTTTTTATGGGACCATCGTGGTAGAATTGTCACAATCAAAGACCAAGACATTGGAGCCGAGCGCCTGAACCACCGTGGAAGTGGTGTTTTGTCAGCATTGTGGTTAACTCTTATTATTGGTTCAACAATTTTTTTGATTATTGGAGATATTTTTCGGTTTCAGGCAGCGAAAGATGATATTGTGGAGTTCTTTGCTACGATTTGTATTCAGCTACTTCTGACTATTCCACCATTTGCATCAGTTGCCTGTAATTTATACACAACCTGGCCACATTGGGCTCCTGGAAAATGGGCAGGAGCCTTAAGTCCAATTTTTTTAGTCCAGCGGTTGCGATGTGTAAACATGCGCAATACAAGGGCTGCTGGATATTTCCTATTTTTCATCAGTATCTTCTTCATTGTTCTTCAATGTTCGGGAATTGTCAACGATATCTATGCGTATGGACATAATTTCACATATTTGACACCATTTGATTACTTTACACTCATTGTTGGAATTTTTAACTTTGCTGGTATGGCATATATTGCGTACTTGTTGCGGAAAAGCTACGAAAGAGAGGTTCGCCTCATCTGCAAATTTTGCCGGGAACAGATTGACGACATTGATCTATGCCGATTACGACTTGCTGAAACATTTGACAGTTTCCATCTCTTTCGAGAGTTTACATCTGGATGGCTGTGTATGAATATTGTGCTTGGGACCATTTGCATTTTACTAGAACTGCATTCATGGATCACTGCAGTCGGACCATTGAAGTACTTCCGTTACGAGCGCCTAGTGTTTTTAGTGTCTTGTTTTGCGCTGCCATTACTGGCTATTGGTAACGTGAGTGTGGATTATTTATGGTATAGAATGGTCAGAAGGATAAGTCGACTAAGAAGGAAGGAAAAGGAAATGAATTGGGATAAAATCATGCAGTTCCTGCAGGAACAACGACCAGGAGACAGGCCATGGCAGTCGGTCATGGCATTCCTGCTCTCAGTTATTGCAGTTTTCGCTGCTATTCAGTTCCGCTTAATGAATAGTAAGGCGATCAATAGTGCTTTTACAATTCATGAACTAGAACCGGATAAAAATAGTACATTATCGTAGGGAGACACAAAGATGTTCTTATGGTCGTAGGTAGATTAATGACAACAATAGGCATTTACCGAGGGGCCACATTTCTTTGTGCATCTCTTTCACTGGAAAACGTTGTCAAACGTGCATTTGATACTGTTTTGTGCGATCCTAGTACTGGCTTTTTGGTAATGAGAATATTATCTGTCTCAGACAGATAGTACTGGCCCATGTCAGTGTCCGTGTCACATCTCTAAGAAACGATCATCACCAGAGGTTACTTCTTGCTGGTGAATTAAAAGTCTTTGAGAATAATGAGTGATTTAAGCATTCAAAGGCACGGTTACGAAGCAACGATCTAATTTTGGTGAATTCATGGACTTCACTGCATCATATGGCACCGAGTGTCTGCACTGTCTGATATTCTTAGAATGAAGATAAGGGGTAGATCAATATGTTTTTGGTAAACGTTTTTGATTATCATCTGCTAGTATCATTGTGGGTCTTACCTTAAGACTTCTAATAATTTCCTTTCGCGTGTACAAGCGAGCAGAAGTGTAGATGCCTGCTCTTGGTAAATCCTTAAATCTGCGCATTGCCAAATCCTTCAATATGTGCACTGCCAAATCCTTCAATATGTGCACTGCCAATTACCATTACGGTACAGCAAAGATGTGTTAAAGTCATCCTTCCCTTGCGATAGGGAATTTACTGAATACGGCATTGTTGCCAAATGCCAAAGTAAAAAAAAGGTTTTTTGCAAAAGATAGATAATGACCATATTTATGAGTTGTATAGGAACAGAGTTCGCCATGTCATTCAAGCACGAAAATGGCAGGGAGAACGTACGAAGCTAGTCGTGTCGCACTTCTTGGTTGCTCGGGCTGCTTTTTTATCTGAAAGTTATGCACTTGTTTCATTTGCCATTTTTCAGACGACAAGGTATGAAAGTATAATTTGTAGTCATTTTAGTAGCATTGTATACGCTCGTATAAGGATATTCGTAGTGTCTGGTTCATTAAATGCAGCTATACGTACCAAAATTCTTGGTTATTGTGTACTTGTTATGCTTGATACTAGATATTGTGGGGGATTCCGATTCCTGCAGTCTGCGAAGAGTTCTGATGAACCTCTTCAATTCACCACAGAAGTAAAATACTGGTGAGCTCTGCAGAGAGAGAGATGTCATCTTTCATTCCATGTAAATGATTTACTTATTGTAAGGCAACTGGTCAAGTTAGCGAGAGTTTTTCGAGGTGAAAATTGGTAAGAATTTGGAAAAGGATGAGTCAGAACGTCTACGAAGCAGTAGTTAACTTGGATGGCCTAAATTGACGAGAAAGAAACGCTGCTCAGTTAATTATTGGATTGAGGATTATAGGTTGCAAGGATCGTATACGTAGGATGAGAGGTGCAGTGAGTTTGTTTCACAGCCTTTCTTCAAAGATAGTAATTTTGCTGTTTAAGTTCATTTGTCAGAAAGTTTAAAATTGTGTATTTATTCTTTTAGTTGTGTTCGAACTTACCCTGTTTTATGAAATTGTGATTGCCCCAGAGGCTAGTATACACTGAACTAATACAATTGCCGGATGCGATCCACAAAAGGTTATCTTAACGATGATTACTCTCTATTGGAATCGGGTCGTGATACTTTTCCTTCTATAAAATTATATGCTGTTTGTTTGCTAACTTTACATTTTGACGTGGTGCTTCCGTTGCCAATGATCTCTTATCATATCGTATTGATGTAAACTGTGATGAGACTCTCAACTCATCCACTCTATAGTGGTTTCTGGAAAGCTTACTGACTTCCATGTCTTCGCTGCTTGTTGATATGTTCGTTAGACGTTGATATTTTTGCACGTATTCGTTGGGCTCACGTACCTTGAAGATAATGTGGAACATATTTTCCATGCTACGAAGAACATGTCAAACAATCATGAGTCAAAGCTTTTTTGTTTAATGTTGCTAAAACGGATCGAGATTTTAAGGTACTGAGGAGGGTGCAAGGACTCCTTGTTTCAGGAGCATGGAATTCGACTTGTGTGACTTTGGAGCTAGTAATTTTCCAGTGTCCGGAGAAAATTTTTGTTTAAGAACAGTCAATCAAAAGTGGGTATTGTAAAATGTAATCAGTAAATAATCGGTTAAGCTGGAAGGTTTTAAGGTCAGGTGTGAGTGAAAGCGATCGCTATTACTTTTCTTAAATTTATCTTCTTAAGTAACTATTTTGTTTTGCTGACGTCTATGTCCCTTGTTAAGCACTTATGTGCTCAAGCCGTTTCCTATTTTGCTGCATCTATCACTGGTGGACACTCGATCGTAAATATGCATTTTACTCCACGGTTAGTTTTCATCTAAGGTTTTGTAGGTTTTTTTGCGTTTTTAATAGTGTTTTTTTTATTGTAATGGGCCTTCGTATGATGTGGGGTTAATGGTAGAACCTGTCCTCGATAGTTTTGTTCTGTAAGAGTCTTCCTTTACTCGATGTTTCAGTTGTACCACATAACAACCACATACATTTTTTCCTAATGTAAGGAGGAGATTCGAATTGCATTTTTCAAAATTTTTACCCCCGATGGCTTTCTATTATGACACATTTCAAGAAAGGTATCAGAAGTTTCACTGCTTCATTTATTGAAAACTTTGCCCTTTGAATGAAAATTAGGGTGTTACTGCATACTGCTGAAGAAGTATGAAATAGTAATGTGTGAGTATATTAACAGCTTCTTAAAGCCATTCAGCAACATGTTTGTTAAAGCCAAATACATAACCTCCCTATGTTTTAGCACTGCCTCTCCATTTTACAGTATAATTATACAATTCTCGGAGAATCATCTCATTATGCGAGCCCCCCCCCCCCCCCCCCCCCCGCCCCATCTGCGGACAGTCTTCACCA
>JAAAKL020004943.1:0-20103 GCA_010016065.2 Carybdea cf. marsupialis auct. non (Linnaeus, 1758)
GCCTAGTACTAACACTATTCCACACTTCGATGTTTACAGAATCAAAAAGAAAGCCTAGTTTGATGTACACTTACCGAAGATATTCACTTCACATGTTATTGAATCCCAGGAATTTTCCTTCTTAATATTATCCTTATCATCTGACCGCTGTCGATCTGAAAGCCAAGTATGCTTTTTCACTTCTTCGAAGATCATTTCGTCTACATCAGTTGAACCCTCTTCCATCTTTTGTCGAAGCTGTGAGAACCAGATAAACTTTGCGAAACCTTGCTAGCTGCAGAATGAGAATGAGACCATTCTATTGGTTGATAGCCTTGCATCTCCTCCTTGCAATAGGTACATCTTCTTAAACTTGTAAGTATGTTGAACCCCATTTGTTGCTGACTGAAGTGCCAGTGAAGTGCCTCAGACCAATGATGCTCATTTTCAATACAAGCCGCGCAATACAAGACCTTCATTCAGTGCCTCTCTTATTGTCTTCACACTCATTTGGGACCCTAATCATCTTTGTTTGCAGTTACTACGTTCTGTTTTAAGCATTTCTTAGCCTCGATCTTGAATCTAACCTGTTTGTCACAGACCTTGATCATCACTCTGTTACTGTGTTATATTTTGGGGGTTGTGGGGGTGGTATAGTCTATGGAAGGTGGCTTTTACGAGACATACGCTAAGCTGTTATATTTTAAGGTGAAATATCGTGGATATTGAAAACGAATCCTAGAATGTGCGAAACCTAGTGCTGCAGGGGCACGCTTAAGACGTGATAGCGGAGAGAGAGTTTCCCTATGCTACCTTAAGTTAATTGGTATTGAACTGATTGTCAGAGTTACAGGGTTACTTTTATTCTTGCTCTTTTATGGACGGTCCTAAGTGTTCTAGGTAGTGTGAACCATCAGATTAGAACTGGACCCAATCTACTAGTTTCACGGTTACTAATAACGAATCAAATTTGTTTAACTTCTTAATTGCTCCCACTAATAGGGCGACGACAGACTCCTACCATTTTCAGGATCAAAGGCGAACAGGGAGAAGCTGGTGCAGTTGGAGATAGGGGTGACTTGGGTCAAAAGGGAGAGCAAGGGGAAGTAATCGGAGGACGTAAAGGACCTAAAGGATTTGCCGGTGGGTTCGGTCCCAAAGGTATGATGGGTGCAGAAGGACGCAGGGGATTGACTGGATTCGAAGGACTTCCAGGACCAAAAGGTATGGATCAAGAGACTCAGTTATACTGTGGAACATATCTTAAGTAGTGTTTGGGGTCGTAATATTAAGAGAGTTCAAGGCCCTAGCCCCCAAATAGAGTTGTGATATTGCTGTTTATACTTTTTGATATAAACGTCAAGTTAAAACTCTATGTGCAATTTATGCATGTTTCTGGGAGAGAGGAATTAGATCCTCCGTCACAAACAAAAATTTGCTTCTACTTTCTCAAGATGGAAGTTGATTTGATAAAAATCGCGCGTGATAGCTTTTTCCTCGACAGATGACACTTTATTTTGGAATTTAGTTACCTGGCTCAAATGCAATTTTGTGACCACGTTAATTAAGAAGTGTCCACAAATCGACTTTATCATCTCCAGTGGAAACGAAAGCTGGGAATTCTGATCAACATATGGATATCGTCAAATAGCTAATAGGTACACTTGAAATGTTTTGTTTATAGTTAACAAAAGCTGTGAAACGTTTACAGGGTTGGTTTGCAAGTCACCACCTCTTAAATCGAAATGAGGTCTTTTATGTACATAGCTCGACAAACATGAAACAATTTCAATAAATGCAGACACTTTCGTCGCCAGTGAATCGATTATATTGTTATGGTAGGAGACAGTCAGCAAGGTTTGGGATTTTCTGGTATGTTTCACAAGCAAATAAGTGTAGAACGTGAAGCATAATTGCTTCTTAAGACATATGACAACGCGTGTCCTTAAAAGACGTCGGCCGACATTGCAATTTATGTCTTTGCGGCCGCAATGTCATTATCAACTACATCATTTTGTAGTAGTAATGTGATGTATTTAAGTGTACACTGTCCAGTATTTTACGGTATTTGCGCCCCAGTAGGTGAGATACAGTGGCATTTAAGTTTATCTGGCATTCATTGTTCGGTTTGGAGCTATTATATACGTCGGAGACTGAAATATGCTAAGAACAGTTATGACCCATTGGTATTTCTCTTAACGTTGCGTCTCCATTATTAGGTTTCAACGGATTTGCTGGCACAGATGGTGATCCAGGTACACAAGGAGAAGTTGGATTGCCCGGAGATCCTGGTGACCTCTTGGATCCGTTTGGAGGGTCTTTGAGAGGAGATAGAGGCTCTCCCGGCCCAATTGGGGCAAAGGGTACACCTGGTGAAAGTGGACCACAAGGCCCAACAGGTATATCTATGTAACAGCTATTTCTATGCCTTTGTTGCTTGGTGTTGATTTCCACTGGTGGAGGGTTGGGAGCTTATGTGGTGACTAGAGCAACTGATTATGTTATCATCAGGGTTTCCCCATTTCTCCGATGGGAGAGTGCACGTGGCTGATGCGTTTGTCACATGTTTGATTCCTCATGGTTACACGCTTTCAAATTCACTGGTATATTTCAGATCTAATTATCTTAAATTCTCTATTCTTGAAGATACTGTACAGCTTGTAATGCAATGGCAGTCCCTCAGTAGTGAATTCTCATAACAAGCTTTAACAAACCTTCGAGAGTCTAACGTCTCAAAAGAGTCGAAAAAGGCTAGACTTCCAATTGTACTAGAGCTGGATTTGAAATTCCTCGATTGAGGATGTGCAGATAATGAATACGGGTCGCCATGCATAGGCCACTGTTTCGAGCCTCCGGCGTTGACATAAATTTTTATATTTCTCTGTTTCCATAGTAATTTTCAGTTCTGATTATTTCCAGATTGTATGAGCTTTGTGGTGGTTTAAATTGCTTTCTACTCAAGTACAAAACTGACGTAGCTGTTTATTTCTGCGTATTTTATTTTATATCACGATGTTGGCGACTAACTTTAATGGTGAAGCGACAGTTTTTGGAACAACGGGCATTTGTTCCCGTCTTTCCAATAACAGAGAGGGTTCAATGTTGTTGAGGCTGTTGGTGAAAGTCCTGTCAATTCTTCGTAAATGAGTTTGTCATTAGATTGGGATCTTAAACGTTCTCAGGATGTTTGTTGGAAATCTTATACCCAAGCTATCGCCAAATCAGTTTCTATTGAAAGTTGGTTCAGTCTAAGGGCTCAAAGAGAATTCTATACCTCCATAAACGAAGATGAAGGACTGCGAGCTTTTCTTTCGTGGTGTAGCAGAAGCCATAGGCCCCATTGGGGACCATTGTTATGTGAAACATGTGGGACCGATATGCTGCCACAGTCCTGTCGCTTTACCTACTAAGCATTTGCCATAGAAGATCCAGAAAAGCAAAGGACAGGGAACACGTCAGTGAGGTTATAAATTCTATTTGATTCAGTCGGAGATCGACATCTTAAACCCAGAAGAACTCCTCTAGAGATGCAGAGAAAGAATTTCAAGAATGTGGAATAGAAACGGGATTCTGGTAGTGGCGTTTTCAGGATATCGATCTCCAACTGCTGATTGTTTAATTGCAACTACATGTTTATGCGCCAGGTTTTCATTTCATTTCACATCAATTTTTTTTCTTTTTACTAGGCCCAAAGGGTGTGAAAGGAGATCAAGGGAGGCCTGGTCCGAGAGGAGATGCCGGCTTCCCGGGTATCCCAGGTGATGACGGTAGAGTCGGACCACAAGGACCGAAAGGTTTCCCAGGCTTTGAAGGGCCAACAGGGGAAAAAGGATTCCCTGGAAATGCCGGGGGAAGTGGCGTTGCTGAGGGATTCTACATTGTGCGTCATAGCCAAAGTAATCAGGTACGAAGAAGAGGATTTCGGTTATTTACTGTTTGAGTTATGGTGATCCCCTGATATTCTTAAGTTCTGGTCGGAATGCATCTAATCTCGGATAGTTTCTTCATGTAACTAATTTTTCTGTGGTCTTTTTCATCCGTAGGTACCATCGTGTCCAGGTGGATACAAAAAACTGTGGGATGGTTATTCAATGTTGTACACAGTGGGCAACGGACAAGCATTTGGTCAAGATTTAGGAGACGCAGGGTCTTGTTTGAAATCATTTAGCTCCATTCCATTCATGTTCTGTGAAATCTCTCAGAATTGCAAGTATGCATCGAGGAACGATTTTATGTACTGGCTAGCAGCAGAAAAGAATGTGCCTATGATGCCAGTCCGAGCCAATGCTATTGAACCATTTATCAGCAGATGTTCAGTCTGTGAAGCACCAGCTGTGCACGTCGCTGTACACAGTCAAGACACAGTGCTCCCGAGTTGCCCGATAGGATGGAACTCCGTTTGGATAGGATACAGCTTTCTGATGGTAAGAACAACAATGCTTTATAATGCGCCATGGCCCAGCGGTCATGCCTTGGATTTTGTGACCAGAGGATCTTACGTTAGAGTCCTTGTCAGGTTGTTCGATTCTCGTAAAGTTTTAAGTTCGACAGGCGCTACCACTTGTACGATTTCGTGCCCACGGGAAAAACACGGACTTGTATTTGGGCAGTACGTAATATATTTTTAGCCATGTGTCATGTTTCAGCTGTGGTTTGCGGAGGTTTTGCATGTAAAGATTGTGGAAGTAGTGGAAAAAGATTAGACTGATTCCGCCGTGGTAAGTAACTCGGTCCTGCAGAGGTTTAACTGGTGACCACTTTTGCTGTTCTTCATCAGGTGTATTGGACTTTACAACTAAGAAATCTTCAGGCTTTGCACAATCAGGAATGTCACCGTGAACGTTTCCTCTAAAATTTACAGCCTACCGTATGCACCACTTAGTTGAGAATAATCAGAAGCTAGTAATAATTTCATAAGGTTCTGCTTTTTCCTCGAAATGACAACATTGCATAAGTCTACAAAGATAAATTGGCACGTATTTTTATAGCAGAAATGTCGACTTGTATGCAGTGTCTTGGTTTTAGTAATATTTCTATGATTTCGTTGAGTCGTGTCAGTTCATTTTCATCCGTTTACACATGAAGTTGCCCCAATGAAAATCCCGTGGGCTTTCAAGTATCAGTAGTACCCATCTCCACGAAGTTCCATTCTGTACCGTTTTGTTTCTCCAATTTTTCGGCTGAGCCATCACCAAATTAGCGATCTTCTAAAATAGGACCTTTTAAGCTTCAAAATTTACTTCATTTGAAAATTAAACTGGACACATACGTACGATGGTAACAGCTTCAACTTGAGGGAAGTAGAAAATCCAACTGCAATCAAGGATTTGTTTATTAGGGTAACCTTTACCCACGGAGGAAAAGCAATTTTTTATTTTGAAAACTAAAGAAACGTTAACAAACATTCATGAGATTTGACAATTCGTCTAAGCAAAGTACTTTGTTATCTGGACTTAGGTAGGCAAAGCTCTTTGCTTTAAAGCTAAAAGTTCTAAACTAGTTAGAATGTTCACGTGAGAATACGTGACGTTGTCTTTAGCTACCGCGTTTAGCAAGAAACTAATGTAAATGGAATAAGTCTTCCCGACTATTGGTCCTGTATTATCATCTTTCCTTCTTCCTTTTCGTGTTATCTTCTTCAGCTCATTTTTAATTTGTGAGGTTGGGTTCATCGTCGATTTCGGATGGGGTTTGATGACTATAGACACCAGTTTTATTCAACACTCCTTGTTTCTTTGCCTTCGTTCTTCATCACGCCAACTCCCAGCACTGCCGGTTTTATTGGGTGCCGATTGTGCCACGGCACAGGGCTCCGCACCGAAGATGGAGATTGGGTCCCCCGCACAGCTCATTGAAGAAAAAATTATTAGGAAGAGCCCTTAATCACTTAACGGCACAGGGCCTTCTCTTGCCGAAAGCCGGTAGTGGTGCCCGGTAGTGGCGCACAGGGCCCTCTCTTGCCGAAAACCGGTAGTGACACCCAGGATAATTTTCTCTGTCTCGTCTTTCTTGTAGCTTACCCAGGAGATCGTCTGGATTTATTCTTAGTACTGGTGATGTTGCTAAAGCTTTTTAGTTTTCTTCCTCAGATTTTGCACAACACAGGGACGTCTTGTAACCTACGGTACCCATCGCTTGCTATTTGTGCGGCGTTCCGGTCCTGTACGAATTCAGCTTATCGCAGAAACCGTATCTTATATTTTTTATATTTTGTTTTTGCAGGCCACAGGCAGTGGTGGAACTGGTAGTGGTCAGTCGCTCACTTCTTCCGGATCATGCTTGGAGAACTTCCGTCCAAATCCTTTTATTGAGTGCCAAGGAGAGAGAGGAACGTGCCATTATTTCTCTGATAAATACAGCTTCTGGCTGAGCACTGTCGAACAACAATCACAGTTTGAGATACAACCATCGAAGACCTTAGCGCAAGATAAAGGAGATGTTCTGACATCCAAAGTCAGTCGATGCAGGGTCTGCCTACGAGCATCATCGCGCTCGAATGTAGTTCGTCCATCACAAGGGAGGAACAGCACGGATCCGAACATTATATCACGAGCATTTAGGCGAATTTCAAGTATATTTGGGTCTTAAAACCTTAGGAATCTGAGACGAGAGGATTCGTTGTGTTATAGTGGGGCTGGCGACATCTTACGTGCAGAACAGTAAAGACATCCGTCAAGGATCCATGAGCTTGGAGAATCAGCCAAAATTGCATTCGATGGTTGTAAAAAGTTGGAAGAATATCCTCACTAAGAAATTGCATTTTTAACTTGTAGACTCATTTAGCTTCTATTGTAAAGGATTTAGTACACCCAGTTAGAGAGGTAATGAATACGAATGGGATAAAAGGAGATTTTTCTAGTTATTTATATGTAAATTGCATCGAAATAGCTAGCTTGAACATTCGTAGAGCACTTGAGCCTTAGTCCACATTGATCAATTGACGGAAGCGAAATTTGCATATAAGGGATTATCAAGTCTGCGTTTTGGGCAGCATTTTGTTACTTTAGCACAGTTTGATATGTGAACCGTAAATTTGCGGACTGTTTAGAAATACCTTTAGTTAATCTTTTGTGGCATATTACATTTTCTGTCTTGAGACGAGGGTACCGTTTGTATCATGGGAGGGAGGGAATACCTGCGCAGTAAACTTTTGTACAAAAATTGTTTTGCAGTAACCATGTTTAACTTAACAACATGTGAAGTTGATGTGTTATTTGCTGCGTTCGTCTTCATTCAAAGCGCTTTATGAAAGCATATCACATCATGATTAGACCAAGCATATCACATCATGATTAGACCAAGCATATCAAATCATGATTAGACCAAGCGTATCACATCATGATTAGACCAAGCATGTCACATCATGATCAGACCAAGCATATCAAATCATGATGAGACCAAGCATATCACATCATGATTAGACCAAGCGTATCACATCATGATTAGACCAAGCATATCACATCATGATTAGACCAAGCATGCCAAGCATCCCCTGGTAGGAGAAGTGAGATTTTTTGCATTCGAAACAAGTGAAAGTGTAAAATGTAGCATGCCTTAGCATTCCGTTTCTTGACAAGCGTGCGTAAAACTGCCTAGTGAGACGTGAGTAGTGAGAGCATGGACGGGTTTGTAATGCAGTTCACTGTCAGTGAGCATCTTGTGCTACGTTAGTATGCAGTTATTATCAAGTTGCTCATGTTACAGATCGTAAAATTTAATCCAATTTTGCACTTGAACTGTGTGCGAATCATCACTTTTTTGTTAATGGTCAGCAGGTGATAGTTGTAATTTCTTTTGGCTGTTGTGGGGCAAATTCGCATCAGTGTAAGCAAGTCATTGCTCTATAGGCAAGAGAAGTTTGTCTTTTTTGGCCGGGCCTATTAAGCAGAGAAGTGCAAAACAAATCGACCTTTAATTACAAACAATGAGCATCAACAACTAAGCAATCACCTATTAAGTAAATGATTGATAGCGCTGGGAAATACTATATGGTCTTCCCGTTTGAATAGGACCACGTGACAGCAAGAACTTGCAGTTTTTTTCAGTGATTCGAAGTGCCTTAGTAACCGCCAGTGATCCCTAGGTAGAAAAGGGGGAGAATTACCGGGAAGATGCATTTTATACGTACAGAAGTGCTTGAATAGTTACAGAAACGACATTCTCAGGGGCTGCAGTCCATTGGTGAAAATTGCGTAAGAATTTGGCGTAGTGAAGCGAATAGAAGCTAGAATATATTGAGAATAAGATGTTAACTATTCATATTAAGAAGTATCAAATGGTGACTGTCTTCATCGAAACCGGTTTTTATGTGTCTTGAGTCCGAATGATAGATTGTATCGATCGGTGGGCGGACGGCATCTGCCATTTCCAAAGTGCCTGCCTTGATCGAGAGTCAAAGCGGCCACCGTGTATGAAGAAGTTGAAAATTAAGACTAGTAATGAATCATACCACTATTTACTCATGATTCCTTTGCCGACCGTAGATTACCGACTCTTGCGCAAAAATGCAAATACAGACAACATCAATAGATCTATGGGGATAGCGATTCTTCAAGAGACGCGAACGTTACGATGCGTCTTCGATATACGTAACTTCAGTTAATAGAAAAAATCGGTGTCTGATACTTCAATGTTACGATAAAAGATTAGATCTTCAGCCATTTTAGACTCTTGCAGATCTGTTTCAAAATCCCATTTATTATTTTTATACGAAATGAAAAAAAAAGCTGAACACATAACAGTACATCTGTATTCATTCACATTACTCTAGAATGGCGGAGTATGACCGTTGCAGTAAATGTGCTTTGAACAAGTTGCTTTTGTTCTGTCGCCAGTCACTCTCTTTTTGTATTTTGCTTTCATGTTGATATTGTAAACATGACCGGACTGGTTTTTTCTCTCATAAATGAATTGAGATATTCTGCTATTTTTGGAGGAATAATACGGTGACTCTCGTCTATTCCCAAAGCGACCTAATGTCCTCATTATTAAGCTTCGCAGGGGGGGTAGGGTTAAAAGTACATACTTGTCACCGTGGTTCTTAGCCGTGAGCTCTTTATGGTGGTAGGCCCTATGCAGTTATTTTCGTCGCAATGCTTAGTAAAAATATGTTTATTTACTCCTGTGGAACGAACTAAACACGGAACGTAGTTAAAAATGTCAAAAGCGATTGGGAAACGTTCAACAAAAAGAATTTTGAATGTTATGTAAGTTAACGACCAACCGAGGGTACAAAATAACGTGCGGTCCTTATTCGTGTGCACTACGTTCTTCTTAGATCGGAGTACAGTGCATCACACCCTTTTATTTATTCATTTATTGATTTATCTGGTTTTTTGCATAACTGCAAGGTCTTTACGAAATAGGGGAAGCACATAAGGGTACCATTTTTCATGCCTCATTAACATAATGTACAGAGGACCCAGACCACACTTGTTGCTATTTACAAAGCTCCATCTTTGAATAATCAGAGTTTCCTAATTTATTGGTTTCATATTTAGAGAAATACATCCACATTGTCCTATTTACAATGCATCTGCAAATCTTAACCGTTTTTGGATAAATATTGAAAAATATCGACAAGCTTCCGCTACAAGCGCTAATCTGAGTTTGTTATTATTGACAGCTTTCCACGCCACTTCGTTTTACTAGGAGCAGCCATTTATTTAATGTTGAAGATGATTCTAACGCCTTGTTTACAGATCCCTCAATTGATTACACACTTTTGAAAAACATATTTATGTAAATCTCAACAACTCTTGAGTCATAAGTAAATCTTCCACTCTAAGCTTTCTTATTCTTACCATCCTGCATATTAACTCCGACTGCACAATTTAGAGGGATAAAAATACCCTTTCTTTAATAGTAGATACAGTTGTAACAGTTTTAACTCTTTTCAGTGCCAACTTTGGTGCCTGTAAATTTCTTCATAGGTTTGAATTATGATAACGTTGCATCCCACAACAATCCCAGTGTATTTCATTGTCATAATTTCCAACCTCTCATTTAAGAGAGACACAAGAGTAAGTAGAGGCATTAAAAGAGGCACAAAGAACGTTTACAAGAACTTTATTAAAAGGTTCATACATAAAAACCATGTATATTCATGGGGTCAGTAAATTGGTACATGAGCTTATATAGCCAACATGAGAGTCAACATTTTTCTTAACAAAATCGTATAACAGTACGTGTACGACCCCAAATCATCAAGAACACCGGAAATGAATAGAATCAGGAGGTCTAAGTTTACTTCCAGAGGAAAATGCTAAAGAAAGCAAATGTATTTGAAACTTCTACTGATTGGATGATGCCACATCACAAACCACAAACTCCACTTTGAACATTTGGAGTCTATAGTTAGTGGCCGTGCATTTATCATACTGGCACGAAGGGATTAGTGAATGAACTTTTGATCTAGAACAACATGTGTAGTATGTTTGATTAATGGGAGGAGGGGGGGGGGGTTGAAAATCAACAGTTGTGTTTATGTCATTCATAAATGTATGGTCCCCTTTTAATCAAATGATACCCTACTTTTTGCTGCCTTTGAAAATTCCTTATTGTTATTCATATTGCAATACGTAAACACACAGTGCTCCCCTAATGTTTTTAGGAAAAGTACCCGCTTCTTCAAGTTTCAGCACAATTACAGTATGGTTAACTTTGCTTCAATAATGGAGCCCTTGATGCAAATGCTACAGTAGAGGATAATAGGGGACACAGAAAGTTTGGTACTGATTGGAAACAAAATGCAGATTACATAACTATCAAACAGAAAGTCAACAAAAAGGAAGTTTACAAAATAACACTATTTTGTTACAGTAAAGTTCTTGTAAATTCAAGAATCCCTAGGAAATGTTTACATTGACATATTTCAGATTTATAGGTGATGATATTCATATTACTCCTCTATTGACACAACCAACTAGTAGATTGATAGTCTCCTTATCAATCCTTGAATACAGCCATAATGAGGCTATACTCTTATTATTCTCCCTTTTCCAGGACAGCTGTAGATTGCATTGCAGGTTACCATGATGCTACTTTTCCAGATACCCACCACCACTATTGTTAAAAACTGCACTGAAAAAGAGTAACCCCACCACCATTTCCAGATACCCCACCCTAACCCTAACCTAACCCTAACCCTGTGGAAAAGGTAGTGGGGTATTCTGTCTCTGAATGAGGCGGTGGGGGGTATCTGGAAAAGTGCCACCATGACACCCTGCTGTTTTTCTATCTATAATCATAAACGATACAGTTTCCTCAATTTGTGTTGGAATTTTCCACGAGTCATTGCTTTATAACAGCTACAAGAATATCTCGAGATTTTTGTCACAAGTCTTCAAACATTTCTGCAATCTTTGGCACCACTCAAACAACACTTTTCCGTTAGTCAATCATTTGTTGGCTGTATTGTAGCATTGCACTACTTGTAGTGACAGTTCTTGTTAGCAAAGAAACATTCCCATATCAAACAGTTTTACCTTTCTGCTGCATTTGATTTAGGTAGCAAATATCATGGTTACGCAATAGTTTCATCTTTGAGACAGAGAAAGACTGTAAATTCTTCAAGTGGTCTCATTTACGTCTAGGCAAACTCAGGAGCTTTGTCGAATGGTAGTGTTAGCCCACTTTCGCATTCCTGTTTACAAATCACATAATGGAATGCACCTGATTGTGTCTAAAATGTAAAAGAACACACCTATTAAAGTTCAGGATTTTTTGCAAGCGGTAAACCCCTCCGTAGTAACTGTAGTAATGTGATTATGGTGCTACATCATATGACACCAAGTACAAAACAGTTGATATTTGATGTAATCAGATTGATAGTGAAGTGTAGGAGAGATTACCATGTTGATGACAAATAGTAGATTTTAGTGATTACTTAGAGTTATCCTTCATAGAGTGATACATTCCTATAGCTCATCATATCAATTATATTAAAGCTACTGGCATGACTGACGGGGAAACATTGACCATCCTCCTCATACAGAACATGAAAAGATTAAACAAGTTCATTTTTTTAAGCAGAATGTATTAATTTGAACAATTGACTCTTACGTTTCGAAGTCAAATTTTTAAAATGCCAAGTCCCAACTACAACATTCCACTTTGGCATTTCTCAGGAAATTTTTGGATATTTTGTTACCCCATGGTTCCATGTATTCTGCATTTTTACGTCAGTGATCAGTTGAAGGTCGTGAGGAACTAATTACGGAAAGGGTGCACGTGTAGAACCTGCACATAACCTAGCAAAGACTTGAGACATAAATGAATATTAAGTCCGGCTGGGGGTTTATAGGGTCGGGAAATTGCAATTAACAATATTATCCTTACTCCTTTCTTCAAACGTTTCAAGAACTTTGACATGGGACTTCAGTCGTGGTATAGAACGTAAAATTAAAGTCAAGTTTTTTTGATTTCGAACTATAGTAAGACTCTCGTAGTCGGACTTTTTTTCCGCAGAATCTCCATCAACTTTCTTTGCAGTGGATAATTCTCTTGCTATATCCAAGTTAGAAGAAAATGACCTTAAGAATTTTATGGATTCACATATTTTATGGATTCACATATTTTATGGATTCACATATTTTATGGATTCACATATTTTATGGATTCACATCTATTTTTTAATCTTAACTGGAACATTGATGGGCAGTGAAGATCAAGATACATGGTGCCTATTGAACCACGATGATACATCATAAAGTAAAATGTCTTCTCTGGACTCTGGTTTTCGAACAGGCCGAGTCACCTTCCAGTTTGTAATATTTGGCACACCCTAGTATAATGATGTTTTGCAGCAGACTTAAAAATATTCTACCAATATTTTCCTCCATTTTAAGCTACCAATTTCTATGTCACTACTTTCTACATTCCGAATATAGCGTTGTCATCATGCTCCTACATTTACCACGATTTTGCATCCACCATGTGGGATTATGATTCTTGAGTTAAGCCATGTGATCTTTCGTTGCTCAAAATTTCGATTGTAACGATGCGGCTGGAAGGATATCAAGTCAGATAAGCTACCGTGTCATGTCCGTTTTAGTTTTAAAAAAAATCCCAGAGGCGTAATGGTAGTGGGCCTAAGGGTTTGAAACCCCCAATATTCAGGGTCAAATTTTCTCAATACCATGTTTTTTGGTATACTACCCTCCCAAGAGTATTGAAACGCCAGCAACATAAATGTCGTAAACAAATAAGGATAACCTAGGTTTAAGTCCATATTTACTCGCCAAGATAAAACCAGGGTTTCGGTAAATTGTAAAGACAAAAGATGCAAAATAAGTACGGTTTTGAAGGAAACGAATAAACATTTTTGCATTTTTAACATCGAACCTGAAAAGTACAAGATGGCGGAAGTTTATCGACTACTTGCTCAACTCTCGATATAAACAGTGTGGGAGTCAAAGCCAGTCGCGTTGTATGCACAGAGTTCTAGGCCTCAAACTCCGTAGCTGTCTGTCTGTTTCGATGACGTTTGCAAACGATGTCTTAATGAATGGTGATGCACACAAGTTCGAAAAGCTGAATGAAACTAATTTTTATACCCTTGCAAAAATTGAAAGCGGTCGCCTTTCGATTCATACATTGTTTGATAGAATCCATTGTACTATTGAGACTTTATAGCGCAATCACTTCAAAAGTAGATTTGCATCTATTGAGATTCGCCATATTCAGTACACGTAGGTGTTCAAATACTTTTGGACGGGTAGTGTACTTTATTTTAGACAGAAGAAAAATATAGTTTTGCAAAATCGTAAAGCCATAATTTTTAATAAAAACATCAGCAAAATACTATTCAAATTTTTTTGTTTTTACTTTTCCTTTCCTCTCTTGTCTGACAATGTTGGCCAGTGGACGACTATGTTCATGTCCATCAACTGTGCGGTTATCAAAAGCCAGTTTGAAAAAATACTTAAAGAAACTCAGATAGAACTCTTTCAAATAGCATTTTTGACCCAAAATTTATTCCATGGTCTAAGTAGGAAGTGATAGATTTAGCTACAGAATATATTTTTATGCAAAAAAATAGTTAGGGGACTTTTAGCCAAAATTTTAAGGCTTATAAAGGATGGGATATTTCAATATTTGTCGCGATCAAATCAGATTTTTATTTATGTCAGAATGTACGCCAGAGGCCATTTCTGAGAAGCAGATCTTCAACATTTTCTTCGTCGCTCTACATGTGGGCGAGATTTTCCCACTTCATCAATGTCTAAATGTAGCCCTATCAATATTTCTGTCACTACCACGGCCCGAAAACCAATGAGTTAAACCCTCGCATGATATCATACTAACCCCTATTACATACATGCCGTTTGAAGCATGGATTGTTACTACAACCAACAGGATAACAACACAGCTACGAGGTTCTTCTCTTAGTATCGATGTGCTTGATGTATGTTATGATTTGTTAACTCGCTTTGCTTCATGTTAGGTTTCGCAAGAAAATAGGTACTTTCTAACCAAGAGAGCAATCAAGGCTTACCTTTTCTGCAGTTGTTGAAAGTGAGTACCGGGGTAAACTCTTTCTCTCACGTTTTTATAGCATTAAAGAAATCCAGAACTACTTCCCTGACACCAACATGAGTTTGTTAAGTCACAATCATCGGCCGCGCGCTTCCGAACCTCAGAAAGGGCCCGTTAAGTTCTGTATGAAAATAGTGTATTCCGCCCTGTGTCACCTTACCGGACTTCTTCCCATTACTATGGCTTTCAGCTGTACTAAGTTTACCCTGCTAAGAAAAACTTTTATCAATCTGTAAATGGTTAGCGTCTGCTCACCATTGAGGATTTACTGTTGTGTTTCTGTCTGTTCTTTGAATTTTTTCAAGGTCCTGAAGAGCTTTAATCAAGGACTAGTTCACGTGTTTCGTATGGGCTAGATATACATGGATTTCACCGAGAATTCATCACAAGATATTAACGAATTATAGAATTACCGCCGAATGTCACTCCTTCGCCTCAATTGACTGCAATGCGGAGGGAAAGTGGTGACGTCACAAATCAGACGTTTTGGAAATAGTACGATATGACTCCAGATACCTGAAGACAAAACTAGAATAGGCTATTTCTCAAAATGCCAGACCTGTAATGTATAAGTGTTTAAAGTAGAGGCGCTTGAATTTCAAAAGTCTCTGGTTCCTTGGATCCTCACGTTAGGATTCAGCATCAAATAGTAAGGTTTTGTTAGAGAGATTTAAAAGTTTGAAAGCTGATATCACGGTGTTAGGAAAAGGCAACACTCTCAATTTTTGGCCATAGACGTTCTTACTAAAAGGCAACATGAAAATTGAGCATTTTTTCTACAATTAAAACATTTTCAAAATCGCGACGTCACACTTCCCCTTCGCATATCAATCTTGTATCCGCGCTAATTGTGTGGTACTTCAATCTTCTATCCAGATTGCATTTATCATAATCGATTAAAATATAATAATGGCACGGCTATGTAAAGAAAGCTATTGCTTAAGGATGACATCAGAGATCACAAAACTAAGTCTAACAATCTCGGATGCCATTAATTCTTATGCTAAGAAAGTAGAAGGAGAAGTGAGTTTGCCTGTCGACCTACATGTACTCTTGAATCGGGATGTCTCGAGGGGCAATGGAGGACAATACTGTTTCGGCCAATATTCCAAAAAACATGACCCATGAAATAATAATCACTCTATCCGATGACAGATGCATCATTTACAAAGATAGGTAAAATGCCCTTACGAAATATTTTACAAACGAAACAACTGCACGCACGCCTTGATACGGCTTTGAAAAAGAAATTTACGAGGATCTTGAGGATAAATGGCGCCAAACTGCTCTTCATGCTTAGTTTGCCTGTTTGGTGGTTTTACCGACTGTTTAGCGTAATTGAACAAAAGGACCCACCGGACATCACCGGTCTTTGATTAGGAGCTTGTCCGAGTAACAGAGGCGGTGCAGAATGCCATAAACGGTATTATACAAATCCTCTATCCTTTTGAAACATTGTTTGATAAAACATTTGTTTAGAATTAACATACTCAAAACAGAAATTCGTATCCTTTCCCCAATCCCCGTTGATTTCGGTTATGGCCGGTATTTTTTTGGCCTTGACCAGCTTTTACAAACTTTTAGTGAATGTGAATTCCGGTGTCTTGCTATTTGCATGATTAATCACCTTCGAAAGTGGATTTCAGTCGGGTTGTGCGATCGGTTGCCAGGCAGTGGAAGGATGCTATGAATATCTTTGGTATTATTTTAGAGAGAGGTTATAACATTTTTGTACTGACTGATAGCGAGCAGCGTGAGAACATGGCGCAATGATAAAGGAGCAAATAAAAAGGGCACGAGTGGTGGGGATCAGAAGCCTGGAAATGACAAGTTGTGAACGACATGAACTTGCACAATTCATTTTTGCAGTTCAACATTAAGTCACTACTTATGATGACTTACGGCTCAATAGGAATAGCAGAATCTGTATTTGCTGAGAAAGAAAGTGGAGTGGAAAAAAGAACAAGTTGTAGTCGTTTGGCGTTCTCTTAAAAGACCTACGTAAATCTTTCACACATCATCTACAAAACCCGCTCACTTCCTACTACTTACCCTCCTAACACAGTTCACAAATTTAACGTAACACGCTACGACCCAACATCATTTTGGCTTCACTACATACCCCTAGATATTTATACATTTACTACTAATATAACAACTAGCAACTGATATATCAAATGTCACGCATAACAGCTACGGCGAATGGCGTGTGGTGATCCATGCATGACTTATGATTCGAGTCGTGAGGAGGAACTGTAGATTTACCATAAAAGTCAGCCCCGTTGTAATTACTATTCACATTATTCAACTAAACGAAAATAAACAGCATTTATCCCCATGACGTTACGCATCAAGGATTTTACTGTGACTCTCTCCGATGCTGAAAGTATCCGCAGTACAGCCAATCATCGATAACTGTTCTTCAACATCTGCTCACCGAGATGCTATGAGGATATTAAGCTTCAATGGCATCCCGACGTCCAATGGAGCCAAGACAGGTCACGCCCACGTTTTAACATCATCGTACTTGCTCTAAGCAGCGGTCAGAACCAGGCCTACTCTCACAATCTGCTTGTCCAGAACTTAAGGGATCCTTACTTTCGATTTCGTTCGATCTGGATGTTAACGTATCTTTCGCAAGTCATCATCTCCACTTCACCGACTTGCAGGCTGTTGACACTTGACAGCATTTCATGAGTACGCGTGAGGAAACACGATGGCATTCTGATGCTATCAATGATTCTAAGAAGCTAGTGGCGAGAACTCCTCTTCTTCTTTTTCTTGCTACTGCTTTTTCTTGGAGTGGGTGGTGACCTAGAGACACTTCTTGATCTTGATCGAGACCGCCGTGATCTCCTTCGGGCACTCTTCGGCTCATCGTCGGATGATATACTTTCCTGCGGCAAGAAATTACATCGCACATTCTGTGAGGTTAGTATTTCCAATAATTACCGAAATAAATAAGAACAGGCCGATTAGGTTTTAGAAGAGAGGTTCATTAAACAAAGATAATGGACACGTCTTTTTAAAAAAGTGCTTAAACTTTGACAAATAGCAAAGGAAGTCGATTTCAGTTTTTCAAGTTAACTGTGTTATATTACTCGACTTGAAGAGTAGCAATGCTTCAAACGTAATGTAGTCTCTTTTCCTCGACTGCCAATACTGCAAAATCTGGAGATAGTCCTTTTACGGTATTAGATCGATATAGACCCCACACCTCAAGAATAAGCCTACTACGGCATTCACTCCTGTAACTACGGTATACAACGAAAAAAGTTTCATTGCGCTCTAATGGTAACGCATCCGATAATCAACCAATCGTAAGAGCCTATCAACGGCAAAAGTATCTCGAAATCTAACAAAGGCTGCTTAAAACTAAGTCCATAACTCACACAGCAAAGAAAGTGATCTATATTGCAAAACACATTTGTCGTATGCGAACAAATACTTCATTTGAAGCTGACATAAGGCACAATCCACTGTCATTTACCAGTCTTCATTGCCGTCACCACGGCGTAGTTGGAGAATGGAAGCCATGTCTGGGTCAAGAGTGCAATACACTCGCAGTTTACCTCCTTATGTGAAGATTTTACGCAATGACCTGATAGATAAGCTTTACTTTAAATGGCGGCACAGCAGGAAAATGATCGAAAAGGAAAGCCATGATTTCTCGTACAATGCCAACAGAGGAGACGTTAGTACTGAACTTAATATCTTGCTGCATATATGTGGAGTTCTTCTCCCTCCTCCTTTCCAAAACATTTTGAGTACTTACCACTGACAAAGGAGACAGCGACCTTGACGGAGATGATTTGTGTGCTTTTTTTCTTTTTGGCGTGACTGGTGATCTCGACCGACTTCTATCTCGTCGCCGCTCTTTCAGTTTCTTCCTTCTCGCCTTTTCATAATCCTACAAGAAAAAAGCCATCAAGATAATACCCATACTATTGGGTTAAATGAGCTTTGAATTATTATACTCTATTTGTACAACCCCGAGGTACAATCAAGTTGGAAAAAAAAATTCTTTGATAGTGATAACTGCTCCTCAGTACCACGGCAATATTGTTATGCGAAAAAAATTAATAGACCGCTAACTTATTACCGCTGGGGTGAGCTGGGTAATTTATGGAACCACTTGATGGCATGCACTAGGGGATGCAAATCAACTCAGAAGATTTGAAACTTGGGGTGATTCTCAATCTTCGTTTACCTTTAGAAAAAATAATCATTTCGAAAGATGTGTGGGCTTGGAGTACCAGGTGACACTTGCAAGCAGCACGTCGCGTTTAACTATCGCTTTCTACGTAACATCTAACAGGCGTGGTACAAAAAAAAAAGAAGTAACTTATCATACATACCAAACTCACGATACACACTACACAGTCCTTCTTCCAGTATTCAGATAGGACGATCAGAAATTGGCCACTAGGGCTCACCTTAAAGAAGACATTGTGTCTCGGCGTCAAATCCAACCAACGGCAAACAACAAATCTATATGTTTATATGTTTATCTATAAAGCTCAGCTATAGTATAACGACATCTATTTAACGTTATCTGCTGGTAAACAGATGATCCCATATAACAGCTCTACGAGCAAGAATGGCCATGGCACAGTATATCTTGTCTAACAAATCAATTCAAAGACATAGTCTCGAGCCTGGAATAATTAGTGCAGGTGAAAAGTCCTTGAACTAATGATACATTTGCATCTGGCCAACATCTCCATCCACTCACCTTAATCAGCTGCGATCGATATCGTTCACACTCTTCCTGTACACTTTTTCCTGATTTCAGTCCACCACTAGCTTCTAATCTGTCAGCGAACTTAACCACCTTCAATTCAACTTCCCGTAAAAACTTTCTTCTTGATTCATCTACTTCTCCGGTCAGGTGGCTCGAGGACCCTGATTGCGACAAAGGCTCGTATGGTCTGTCCACTTCTTCAGGTGACCTGGAAGAAACAGGAAATCTGTAATCTACTGCTGCTTGCTCTGTACTGTTTGCAAATTCAACGCGAGCTATCGATTGCATAGCAGAAAATCCACGCCAAAATCACAAAACTATACCAAATTTTGACATCAACACAGGTTTTTAATAAGGTGGAATAAATGGCACTATTGTTGAATAAGTCACTCCTTATTCGAGGGGGCATGCGGATTACTGAAACATATCCACCAATGTTTATTGATACATCAGTATTGATACACCAAATATGGATTATGTTTAATTCGTCTCTATTATTTGAATTTCAAACTGGTGTAGAAATGAACAAAAGGGAGATAGTTGACAGATAGTTTCAATAACCATCTTCAAACCAAACGCATCACCATATTGGAATTCTGATTCAAGTCGCATAATTTGCCGCCACATGACCTCCTTACTGAAGAGGAGGTAGTTCGCGCTAGCTAGAATTATTTTAACCAGCTACATTGAATTCTTTCCTATACCGTTCCATGCTTTCCTACACAAGGAAGCAATTCTTTCCCTTTTGTTCATTTTGTAGCATTACGCCAAAATAAAATAATTTGAGAATTCCAAAGATGACAGGTATCATGGTATCTTAAAGCTTTTTCGTCAACACTCTT
>JAAAKL020004944.1:0-20103 GCA_010016065.2 Carybdea cf. marsupialis auct. non (Linnaeus, 1758)
AAACTCCGTCTATTTGTTGAGTTTAGTTAGCAGTAGTTTCAACTTACAAATCAACATATATCTTGTTACCAGAACTTTAATTTTTTGAGAATAACATACTATTTATATTCTGTCAAGAGAATATGAAATGAGTGTGTATAGCTTTTTCCATTTTAATTCATATTTTTTGTATATATATATATTTAGATATATATTGATTTATCTATATATATTTTTGTATATAACGTACTTAACACTGCGTTTAAAACATTTAAAAACTTAATAAAATACATAAAAATGCCTAGAGGCCGGTAGAACAGATATTTTTGTATATATATTTATTTACCTATATTGATATATAAAATTTACATACATATATATATTATTATTATTACCATACTGTGCTGCAATTTTTAAACTCTTCTGAGGAAACCCGTTATGGGTAAACGTTGTGCGCCGATTTCTCAGCGGATGCAAGAAACCGCATAAATGGAACGACGGCACAAATTTGTACTTTGAAATCTATTACAATTAGACCCCATTACGCCGCTATTTTTGTACATATCTATGGCATTGCTGAATAAACGTAGATTACCCTCTGTGTCACAAGAGGTACTGGCATATAATTCTCTCCAAATCAAAGAGTAACTCTGCATTTGTAGCCATGGGACGTAGCATCGACTATTCAATAAGATATCAATGTTTCTGCGAATCACTGCCCCCGTGAAGTTATTACTTACGATTTACAATGATAGTTTCTCTGTTAGAGAGATTTCGCTGCAAGTGGTCTTAACTAAGAAATGTCAACCTATCGATCTGTGGAAGGAAAGAATACACACTCAGAGCATCTTGTTAACAACTGCTGTAATTGCAGCAACTGCTATACAACAACTTCTGAGCTGATTCAAACCAGTGCTATGGTGACAGATCATGACGACCTATTCATGTTTTCTCAGCGTCCGCTGCATCCTCAACAATTCAAAAACCTCTGAACATCGACTAAATCAGAACATGGGTTACCTTCTGCAGACTTCATTGCGACGTTGACACATCGTTAGCACGACAGAGAATGCGTCACAATCCTAGAATTTGCTTACAAAGGCATTTAATTAAGGATTCTAGGCAGATGTCACTGGCGTCGACTTGCTCTCCTTAATTTAAAATCCTCGGACCTGAGCTTTAAACTCCTTGAATTAGTGTTCCGAGGAAACCTAAATAGTTCTTACTTATTTTGTGTTTAACTACACAGACGAAACGTTGCTCGTTTAAAGTCTGGAAAGTATATTTCAGATTTATTCGTATGGTTCTGAATCAGAGGAGATTTGTCAATGGTGTCTTAGCAGGTAAATGTGACAAAGTGAGTTTACTTTTATGCATTAATATATACAAATCGTACTACTATCACATTATTCTCTCAAACGGTTGATCTGTTTTACTGGTAAACCACTCTCAAGAGGAAAACAATAGAAACCATTCCGTGTGATCAAAGTTGATTCCCTTAAAGGATATCTAATTTGAAAGGCTTTCTTCAAAATTTGCTCTAAATGCGCGCTACAGTTGGGTGAGAGAGTATAGTGGAAAGGTAATGACAAAATGTGAATTGGAAGAAGGCTAAACATAGTTATACTATACGGATGCAATATTTAGAAGTTATACTTAATATATACTATAAGGAAACGACGAAAGCTGTGTATTGTTTCTACACATTTGTAAACACGTTCCGAATTACTGACATTGTCGGTAAATGCAGTTAACAGTCTTGAAGCAAACGAGGAATCTTTTTGCAGACAACATGTATTGAAAGCTATCTATTCCTTGTGAATTGTTATGGTGGGCTTGAGTTTAATGTTTAATGGGGTAAAAGTTGTTTATTTTAAAAATTGATTGGTATTTATAGATATAAAAACTTATGCCATTTTTTATTATATTTAAGGCCGGTATATGTAATCGTAAGGGAATCATATTCTATGCCAGAAAACTATGAAAGAAAGCAACCGTATATTGTTTTGGTCTAACCGTTTGCTAAGAGTCGTTGTGTTAACATACACATTTGTTTGAAAATACTTTAGCAATCAAAACCAATCTACAGTACAAGGCATAAAGATGCTAGCATTTAAAACATTTGTTTCTCACGTGAAAATGGTTTGTGTCCTGGTCTACCAAAAACATTTGCTCGGATGCAGCCTTTAGGAAACTGAAAACATAAATTATCAGTTAACATTTATGAGCAAGGTATCAAAAAAGTCTCGTATATGTGTTATGTAAAATGTTTGCGTATAGCTTTCTTCCTTATATGACCTATATAGACCATGTGAGAACGAGAGCGAGTATATATCGATTTACGATCTAGAGAGCATGCAAAATAGTATCCGGTTTCTTTTACTCATACATACTTAAGCCGTTTTACGAATCTCTAAAGTTAGCACTATTTGCGTTTGTACTTAAGAACGGGTAAGGCAACCACTGCTCTCTTATATGTGGTAATGCATTAAATATAACAAAGAGCAGAGGATTCTCGATATCAAATAGTAGAATCAGTTACCCAATATATATATATATAGATATTCTTTTTTATTCTAAAATGGTCAATTATGAAATTGACATTCTGGTAAGATCTTCTCTGCTGTACTTGACTCGCTAACATTCTGTATGAAGTAATGAAGTAGGGACATAGCATTTTGATAGCATGATTGGATTCAGTCAGATATCAGCTCTTTTGCTTTACTTTATGATTGCAGATAAAAACAGTGTAACCAAGGACCATTATAACATGCATTTTAGTCGTTCTGTTGAAACAGAGAGGTAGGGATAATTTTCCAACGGTGACCTCATGTAGTACCCCCTATCCTTCATAAACAGATAACACAATTAAACTTTTCATGGTGCGAGTTTCTAAGTTTCACGTGCATTAATTGAAGGATACAATAGTTATTTCCTCACCATTATCTAATAAGAGCTTTCAATAACCTGAAGTCTGGACGACATTTAAACATTGATCACCGTCCCGGGAAATGAATCATTATAAAAGATGGAAATGGGGTGCATGAAGGAACATTTCCGTTTTAGTGTAGGGTAAATTACTATTCATAAGATTTCAGCGCCTTTAGGATTTCCATGCTACTGCATTTTAAAACAGCTATCATTAAATGACATGTGTATCTGTCATGAAAGGATTTCTGACGACATTTTTTTGTCTTCCGAGAAACAATCTTCAGTGCTTTAAACAGATAAACTTATATCGCTTCAGATAGAATGTTGGCTTTAGGCGTCTTGTGCTGCTTCGGCCTTCTGTAAAGGTGAGAAAGAACTAAAACATTCAATGATCTTGTGATGTATTCTCTTATGTCATTATTCGTGACTTATGCTTTTTTCAGTCAATGACTTGAGGGAAGGGTGACATCTAAGAGCACTCGCGAAGTTAGTAGGAGAAGTATAAAAATTATATACGTAAGTAAAATATGGACACACTAAGAGTCTTTATTTAACTGTTGCTGTAATCCAAAAAAGTCATCTGTCATCTGAAGCATTACAACTTTTGGATATTTTAAGTATTTGAGATTAACTTTACTTTTTCAAAGCAGCATATAATTTACTGCTTTGGTCAGATAGAATTTTAAAAGTGCTTATTTCCAAAATACGTTAATCAGTTTGCTTCAAAAACTTCACCTACAGCTTAACAGTCGTGTACGAGCTAACTATTAAAGGCATGTATCTAGTATGCTTAAAAACACAACGGTTACATGGCAAAGAGCAAAAATGCAAGTCAAAAACAACCTTTAACTTTAAAGATTTCTTTTTCTGTTGGATCTCTAATAATTTTGATAGGTGTGACAGCGGTATCATTACGAGAAAACTACCTTACGTATGATCCCATCATTAAAATGTTATATTTCATACTACCTTTTGGAGTGGAGTGTCAGTATGCAGTCAGTAAATAATTTGCAGACAAATTTAACATTCGCCCACAATAAGCAACAACCTCCTGATCAGCGAATGAAAGCTGATCTCTTAAATAGGCAGTGTAAGTAAAACACTCTACAGAATTGAGCTAATGACCAGTTTGAGTTGCAAGAAGTGTTTGACGTAGCTCGTGACTGTATTTTAAATATAATCATCAAATAGATGATGCATTCAGATATTTGATATTTTAAACTTAGATATCAGTTATTATTCCAAAATTTAAGGGAACTCTAAGTCATAAAGTCTTAAGTCAGAATGAGACCGACTTCTGCTCCCCCTTGAGCTCTTCATAGTTGACGCAGCTGTGTTCAAGTGCTTTTAGAAGTAAATACAGATGATTCATTAAGCTAAGGGGCAAAAAACCTTTTCAAGAATGACTAATGTTGATCGGATGATAGGTGTTAGGTTGTTTATGCAAAGAGACCTAGCTTTCGATAAATCTATAGCAAACTCTAAGCAACGAGAAATATCTTAAGAAATACTACCGACTTCCAAGTGAACTTCAACATGTTGAGAACAGATATGCTTCTAGATGTATATATTAGTTCCCTAATTTGACCTCAATGGGTCGGAATGTTCTCCACTTGAGAGCTGTTTGTCGTACTCGTAGAGAATCTTTGGAAGAAAAGGCGGTAACGTTGCACCCGCATTCCTTGTTAAAAGGACTTGTGACGTAAGTTGGATGACTTGAAATTATTTATGACGCAATTTTATCTGTTTTCAGATAAACTAACTGAATTCTGGTAATTTGTAATAGGAAAGTAGAGTAGAAATAATGCCTTGTATGACGCCGTAACCGCTCTATTAGGGTATGTACTGGCGTCTTTCGAAACATAAGACTAAAAACGTAAAAGAAAAATTTATCTGTTTCTAGTCCCGAGGCAAGGACAATACATTTAAACATAATTTCTAGTTTTTCTGTGAAGTATAATAGAAGAGCATGAAAAATGATGCAAACTGCGTTGCAAGATATAGAAAATCTGAACAGCTTCGCATTCTACCCAGTCTGCACAGGTCGCAGAGCCATAGATCTTTGCTAAAACTCATCAACTTTGTCTTAAATCAATGGTTAACATTGTCCTAAAGATTCTAACCTCTTTTGGAGTCCACTTCTCCCTTTCATGAAGATGGAACTATGTGAAGTGTTACGTAATCGCCTACGTACCAGGGAGCCTCTTCTATGTGCCTGGTATAGCTATATATTAGGTCTATGACACACTGAGAGATGGGTACTAAAAGAAGATTGCTGTACTTCAAGCACGGTTTTATAGGCTATGATAGGGTATGAAACCTACCAAGAACTTGAAATAATATATTGTCTATGTAATACCTACATAAATTGTTTGCAAGTTTTTATTTATCTTGGATCTACGAGGAGTTTGAAATAAACCTCTACCATCTCAAATAGAAGATCTTAGTGTTTAAGTCATCGACTTTCCTTCCCATCGTTTATTAGGATTATGACTCGTAGGTTGTCGTCTTATGGTCATCTCGGTACTGGTAGAAAATATCTGAAACTCTCATCTTGTTGTGAAGCCCTAGCTTCTTAAAAAAAGGAGGAACAGCGAGGATATACCATAGCAAGAACATAATTTCTGGCTCTAAAGAATGATGATAACCATGTTGTAAATAAACATCCAAATACGATCTATCAATCACAGAAAATAATATTTCATGACGACCAAACATTTTACACTACATGTTTGTCTAATAGCGTATGCCGATTCCGATTGATTTGTTTACCTCCACGACGTAGCAATGTTTGCAAATTGTTGTTTTTAATTCTCGGGGGCGTTTTACAACTACGAATTACAAGGTCTTAATATTATATAGACGCAAACGTCATGTTTGACGTTGAAACTAAATTAAAGGTTGCTGCAACAGACTTGGGTTACGTGATTCATTTACTGATGACTTCAGTTGCCCTTCCTTCTTTGCATGACATTACAATCCCACTCTTTGTTCACCGACGTCTGGTCAATTTCCAACGCGAATCAATACACAATTCCCTCAGACATGACTTTGAATTTTATACAATCGACCACGTTAAGTCGTTCGAATGCACATCTTTGCGTCGGAAGCTCGCAATCAGGGTCCCTGCTATTTCGATCAATAGATATTAATTGATGTATTGTGTGAAAACTCGCTGTTCTCCTCCTTAATGGCAAGCATACTAATAAACAGGGAAGCGACAATAGCCATCAATGCTTCAGTTGAATAGTGTTGTACTACCAGAGTGATGTTGCTTGTCCAGATATCAACGACTCTTGTTTGTGTCTTTCGAATCTTTGTGATTTAAAAGGTAGCATCAACAACCAAATCAGCCAAAAGTAGAGAAGCAAGCTACGCACCGGAACGTTAACACACAGAAGCTAAAATGTTGGTATATATCGTTTACCTGTACGAGTAGTATCAAACAGATCTTTTTCACTTTTTTAGAACGGTGACTTATTTTATATGTTAAGATGCCCTCTGCCCCTCTATGCCACGTCGCATTTACAGACACCTGCCCTATTGCACGGAACACATCCTCCCTATTGACATAGTTGATAATTGAGGATCTGGTTAAGTTGAAATAATAAAAACCTGTTTAGCCCAGCGCTTTCTCAAAATCTGATCGGCTTAGAGAGTTTACTCCTCGGTTTTCTTATCCTAAAAACCATACTTTTCAAAATATATATGCTTATAACTTTTATACTTATGTCACAGGGAGATGAGATGCAGCTATAGCTAAGAACTTTTAATTACCTATAATAAGTCAGGGTTGCCTTAGCTTTGGTTCTTGAAGAGCAAAATCTAGCGCTGTTGATGTGTGCAGGTGTTGGATTTTTCCTCTAATAAAATTCAATAGAATTATCTCTTGCAAAGCACCATGGGCCATGGCATTGGTCTCTGGCCGTGGCAATGACGAAATGTTCTTTCTACTTTACACTTAAACTCATAAACGTTTGACCTATTAGATAGATTTAGTTATCGTTCTTTCATTTATACCGGAAAATATTAGCGTTTACTGAAAAAAAGCTATACAGTGTGAAGAGAATGAATGTACTATTTTAAACGTGGTTTTATGAATTTATCTACGCCTTCATCCCATAAGCAAAAGTGAATACATGCATTTTATGAAATTCATGCCAAAACTGCTTTCACATTCACATCAAAGCAATGTAGGCATACAGGGAGGGACGATGCTTCATTAGCTTCTCGCTTTACGTTGATTAGATTCCAGGTTCCTACATAAACGCCACAATGTTAGCTGTTTTTGATTGTTTCAGGATAGGTACTTATTAGCCGTCATTTTGTAACCCCTCTCCTAGTATTTGACGGCTTTCATTTTCACTAGACGGTGTAATTGCATGTTTCGGTTCTTACTCGAAACGTAAACTTAGCAATAAAATTGTGATGAAACGCAGGGTGTGAATTACTACATTTCTAAACAGCCAAATAGAAATGCACCCTTTGATTGGTGGCGTCGCTTCGTAATCGTTTGACACCATGTTAAACATCCTTGGATCAAGCTTTTACTTCTATGTAAGCCAGAGCTATTTACTAAATATAAAATAACTGTTTAACTTTGGTCAGTTATGTTTTATTTAACTTATAGCCCGAACATATCTCTCATTTATCTTTCGGTATTTTTTGCCTGAACGATGACAATCTTTCGTTTCTTATGCTGTTCTTTACCTCTTTCATCTTCATCTCGTTCTACCCTTACCGAGGTGACCATCTTTGAGTAACATGTATGATGTATAGGGATGGATAAATTGTGATTTATTCCGTCATCAATCAAAATCAAGTCGAGACAGCGAATCATGTCGGTGAGAGCACCAATTTAGAACAACATTGAGATAAATGGTCGCCAATGATTGATGCCTACATATTCATGCGAAGAGTATGTCACAACATTTCCACCAATCTTTACGATGTGCTGTTATTCAAAGCATGTTTCGTAATGTCAGTGCAAGGTACGTTTGCTATGTTTACCTACAGGTGGTAACACATAGATGGTGAGAATGATTCGTGAACATTTTCTAGTATTTGAGTGATTATTGATAAACATTCGAAATTAATTACAAAAGTTAAGCAATTTAGGATCACAGAGTTAATTTTCATGGTTTTGTCTTAATGGAAACAATTAGGCCACGGTCGGTAACTGCTTAATGAAGGAGTAGTTACGCCTGCAAAGTTTTCACTTAAACATCTTTGTCTAATTAAATTTATAGAGAATGATGCGATAATTACAACTTCCTTCACTTCCTCTCATTTTCTAAAACAATGTTTATGTATTGTTACCTGCGTCTTGATAAATGACTAGATGTATTTCCTTATTGATTGCAACTGAGTTATAGTATGATATCTAAACAATAAGGAGCTTCATTTTATTATGAGTTGCCGTATGAACAAGGTTCTGTTATTGATACATGCCATACGGGATGCATTTACAAGCTCGTTTGCATGAACTAAATTGAAGATAGTTTATGGTGAGCGGTGGAATATATATAAAGGTGCCTTGTAGCAGTCACGAATACCTTTGATCGTTTTTCAACGCTTGCAGCGTTTAGTCAAGAGAAGCCGAAGGCTGGTTGCCAGCAGTAACGCTTTAAATCTAGCTCTTTGTTATTTTGGTGAAGTGATGGTCTCGCAGTTGTTCAATGAACTGACGTTGATACGGCGCTTGTCAACTGTACCATTTTAAAAAGGCCCCAGCTAGGAAAGACACAAGGACGGGAACTAAAGCCAAGTCCTGTCTGTGAGGTTACAGACTCAAAGCGGCAGTTTTGCATTTGGCAGGTGTCACAAGTCCCAATTAATCGGTGGATCGAATGATAAATCAAGGTAACTCCACGTGGTCTTAACAACCGTGTAAACAGGATTATCTGCAAATAATGTCATGTTCAGTCTTTAACTGGGCGAAAGCCAATCGTTTTTCGTTCATCATTAATCCTCAGATACGTCTAGTGATATTCTACAATTGATGTTGCTTTGTGGAAGTCGCGCAAGAGAAACAACCGAATAATGGCCTATTAAAGATGTTGGCATTTTGCACAAGTCGTCCTGTAAATTCAAAGCAAATGTCCATCAACAAAAGCTCATTTTAAGTACTTCGACAGGAGTATTAACGCTACGTTTGCTGGCAGGCACAAATCGTGATTGGCCCAGTGCTTGAGTGGTTTAGTTATTACACGTATTGCACTTCAGTTTATTTCTCGGATGAATAGGAAGAAAATGGACATTTGGTTGCCTTTGATGAAGACTTCTGGAAATTTTGCGCCACCTAAAATGCGTGTGTTACGTCATAGTTTTCAGACTTCGTTTCACTGTGTTAACTTGTAGTAAGTTGTTGGAGGAGTTGTCCTTGGAGCAGCCGTCGTTATCGATCAGATCTTTCGTATTAAATAGATTGAGATTTTCCTGGCTCATTATGATCATTGATCTTGATACTTCAATCGGTCAAACCGGATACCTTCCTACGCTATAAGAGTAGGTTTATGTCGATATGCCCTTTTTAATCATAGAAACACCAGCTGATAATAAGAGCACTTGGGATACTCACTGTTCTGACTGGAAGAGCGTCAGTGTAAGAATGTGATATATGGATATACTTGAAAACTGACAGCGTTCCAAAATTAACATCACACTGACCCCATCATATCGATGTGAAAGACGTTCTATTTACAGTCCCACATTCTTTATTATTGGACTCTAAGGGTTAAGTAGATCAATATAAAAGCAGATAAACTCATTTAATTTTTTTTTCAACAGCTATAATTTAAAGTCCTTTCCATTAATGGATATTCATCGCCAATGACAAAACAGTCAAAGTTAATGAAATCCCTGATAGTATTTTGGTGGTAATTTATGAAAATCAAAAGGTCGATAATATGTCGCTCTTACTCAGATCTCTCTGTTGATATGCATAGTAAATCAAAATTTAAGAACAATATCAAATACCTAGCCAAGTTTTGATTATCCTGTCAAAACCATGTTATTTGAATCATTTGGTTAAAAGCTGAGGAGCTTTCGAAACTGAATGTTTCTTCATCAGACCACTCATGTGTAATGCGAAGAAAGAGAAAATGACAAGGGACATGTTCATATAAATGAATCGAAGCTTAAAATCTTATGGAGGGAGGCATAGGCGTACGCGACAGGGAAACACCATTTCTGGAAAGTCAACATTTGGGCTTAAACGATCGACCACCTAATGGCAAAACTGTGTAATATATGTCCGAAAACACAAATTCTCAATTATTATGATAAAGAAATATCTAACTTGTAGCTACAATATTAATATTTGCCCTTATAATTTTGGATCTAAAATTCGAGCATAGGAGGTTGTACTCCTCTTCCTCCCCTTTCCCTATGTAACGATGGTCCCTTGCGCCTATAGTTCTAGCAACCGGCTTCCTAGGAAAGTTAAATGAAGCCGTTTTATATCAAGACGCCAATCAATATGGAAAGACAAAGGGAGTGAGGAATTGCTGCTATGTAGATAATACCTAAAGAAATTCATGCTTTCTGTAGGTAGCATATGTTATAACTCTCTAATCACACGCTACTGTACTTCAGAATCATCCAAAAATACCTATGCCGAAAGTACATGGGAAGTACGAGCTTTTAGGCTGATTTATCATTCTCCTAAGTACATTCTTCTAATGAGGTGTTAGCTCATCTTGTTTTCATAAACTTATACCCTTTCCAATTGATGATATCCCCCCTTTTCATAGTCTTGATGTCACAGTATATTTCATGTTGGGAAAGTAATGGTTGTCATACTGAAGAACAGTGCAGTTCTTTCTTTCGCCTTTCTTTTCCTTGCAAATATTTTCATAAAATATGACTCTATATTTACAAATGCATTTGGAAAATCACATGTTGTACATTCTGCACAGATTACGTGCGCGTTTTACCGAGCTTCAAGACGCGTGTTCACGATGCTAAGATAGGTTAGGACTTTTACAGACCATGAAATTGAAAGGGTTCAATGCAGTCAAATGGTGAATTCTGAATCAATCACTACCCGCAAATTGAAAATTAATGTGCCATGATTCCAATTCGATGCATTTTTCTCTGTTCACATGCAACTCGCTTTTTCTTTCTTGACAATGAAGAGTTATCGATTGATAAAGAGTTCTGCGGCCAATAATTTATGTCTGAATGCCTCAATTGGTTTTTATTCATGGTTTTGAGGTTGCAAACGAGTACATTCAGATGCACTAAAGCTTTATGATTAACCTAGTGGTCTAGACTTAGAAAACGAGGCGACTGACCTTGGATGCTCACAACTGCATGATCTCATCGTCAGTAATGAGATCATTGGGTTGATCTGATCTTTTTCCGTATTTTTCCAATACAAGATTTTCGAAATGGCTTGCAATATGAAAGGGAATGGTGTATTGGCATTGTTGATCTAAACCAGAGCGTGTTGGCGTAAGCTGTTCATTACTCACTGAGCGTTGTTTTAAGAGACGAGTAAGCCTTTGCAAGAAAAGTGTTGGAAACGTAATCAGTATGACTCGCAGCTGTTTTACGATAAATCGACGAGAAAGATTTTCAAGGTAGGCAGACAATCGCCAGGTATGGTTTTCCAAAATTGCCCTCTATTGCAACAACGCACAGATGGCCTCAGTCACTCTGAACAAGAAACCGGATGGTTAAATCCAAATTGGTGCAAGATTCCAGTAAGTTTCTCTTCTCTCCATTCTCTGCAAAGTCACTTGTTATAACTAAAGTTAAATTTCTTTTCATCGATGTTATCTTGACTTATTTAGCAGATGTCAGTACATTTTCCAATCAGGTGAATTTCAGTAAGAAGAATAAAATGGATCTTAATGATAGTAATGTAATACTTGAAAAACTTCCTGCTTTCAATACTTGTCAATTTGTTTTTTGATTTAAATCAAATCAGCCTAAGGTTTGGTTTTGTACATGGTTAGCAGTAAAAGTATGCATCACGAATATTTTAAGAAAAGAGCTGCTCCTTACAGCGTATATATATAGTAGAACTAAGACAGACAAAAAGTCATCAAGTTAAAAAAAACTATATTTACACATTAAAAATTGACTTTGCTCTCGGCGAGCCTTCGGAACTTACGTTCCTTCATCTGGACAGCTGGACGAGAGAAATGTGTAATGTCAATTTTTAATGTGTGAATATAAGTATGTATGCACACATATGTATACATATATATATATATTGATCTTAATGGTTTCTTTATGTAGCCACTGAGTTACATTTCTCAACAAACACGATCGTTATTAGTACCCTATCAAATGAAATAGGTGTTGCAAACATAAATCTGACTCGACGGGTGTGACACACATACTCTCCGTAAAGGGTAAAATGTACTCCATTAAAATTTTCGTGCAAGAAATTTTCTGCGTCGTTAAACGATTTAGATGTCGTGGAAACTGGACTGATTTCTTCCCAAAGGGTTACAAAGCAAACCGTAGTATTACATACAAAGAGAAATAACGTTGATTGTAGTTTACATTTAACCATTGAAGACAGAGGCTACTATTTGAATATGAAGGCTAACAACCAAATTTTCACTTCCTGATTTTAACAACATCACTCTCCTTGCTTTGATTGCCATTTACTTGAGTACAGCTTGGAATATGACTTGGTTTTCTATCATGAAGTAATAAAAACGTCATTTTTTAGCAATGGCGATGAAGTTCATTTGAATCATCAGGTCTTAGATCCATTTGCAATGAGAGAATGTGGATAAATGTGGTAGGGGCCTCCGCAGAAAACTTGTTCCCGAATAAGCGAAAGCTCGTAGGCAGAAAAATACATAGTTCATGTGTAATGTCTATAATCTTGTGAATGGTTATTGTAAAAACACCATCTCATGACACTTATGAAATTTCTTCATCTTGTCAGATTTAGAATAGAGAAGAATAGTATCTCATCTCATGTGGTTCTAGTAGGTGCCATTCCACTTTGACGGCGGTACAGTTTGCGCCTTAAATGGATTTGCCATTTTTTCTTCGATGTTCTTCATTGATTGCAAATACCATTACCGTACCAGAATCGTCATCATTATCAACACCACCATCATCATTTTCATCATCATTACAACCATCTTTATATTATCATTATCAGCACCACCACAAGCACCATTACCATCATTGTCATAGTTATTATCATTATGGTCGTCGTAATATATGAAGATGATGATGCTTATCATCGATGTGATGATGATAGTGATTATCATAATAGTGATGATGATGATGATGATGATGATGATGACGATGATAACTATGCAAGTCATTAATGTTGTCATTATTGTTGTCATTATCAGATTGTTGCCAAGAATATGACCATCATCATCAACAATAGATATTGTATCTTATTTCTACCAAGCTTTATAGATGTTAGTAAATATTTGAATAAAAAGCATCGTAGCCGTTGAACGTTTTGAAATATAAACACGATTGGAAGAAAAACTGTAAACTGCAAGACTCTAGTTTCCTGATTTAAACTTGTATAATTCAATTCAGCAAACTGCTATTAGTATTACCACAAGAGGCATGTGCATCTCCTTTCAGACATAAAGTAAATCGAATTTTCATATGAATACATTACTTTATTTTCCTCGGTTTAGAAAAACTGCATTAGACAGTCATACATCAGACCTTAAACATACAGAGTAAGTAACGACTGACATTGGAAGTCACTCGGTACTAAAATTTCCATTTTACATAGAGGATATCCCAGTGGATTAGCCACTACGTCGATATACAAAGGAGCACTTCGACTTCTAACCTTTTGGCGTCTGCAAAAAGTTAACTAGCAAAGTCATTTAAATCGGCCATCATTTTACCAAGGATAGGAGTAGAACCAACATCTACTGTACAAGAGGCAGTAGGTAACGGAAGAGAAGGGTATGTCTTGCATATGGCTATAGTGGACAGTGGCGTGACAACAAGTGAACTGGGGTGACATGCCCCCACCCACTGTAATTTCTCCTCAGCTTAATTTTCTGGTACATTTAAGTCACGAATGTTTGTTCATGGCTTAAGTTAATGTTATAAGAAGGGAAAATTGAATTGGAAACGAATTTAGGGAACAAAAGCATCAATAGCATGGTGTTCTTTAGATTCCTCGTCTGTTAAATAATATAACCATCAATTATGGTTGCAATTTTACTTCTTTTAATCGTATCAAAATCAGTTAAGGTTTCTTGATTAATTTTTTGCCACCCCATCGCCAACATACACTTAGAGCTAAAGACTGCTGGCCACACCCCTGATGGTCGACCATCCCCTTCTCTTCTCTTCCTTATAAAGTGAAAGATGTTAGAGGTGATCATCACAAGGTTCATAGTTATATAACCATACCTCCACTTTTCATTTAACCATACTGTAAGCTTGTATCTACACTTAACCCAAAATATCTAAAGGTAATCAGCGGAAGGAAATACAAGGAAATTGTTTGAAGAGAACGTTACATCATTTCTTCTAGCACAATTCAACGATAGTTCGCTTGCCTTTGAGTGACCTCTGTAGTAGCCATCAGAGTAAACCGTAATCGTTTGTCGCCTGTCTTAATGGACAGTGTCAGTCTATTCTATAGTCAAGCTTGCGGGACATTTCAGCTGGAAGTAAAATTGAACTTGTACTAAGAATGTTTCAGCTTAAACCGATTCAGTATAGTCGAACAAGCACATACAATCCCATGATTTCTTTTAGTAGTTTTGAATAGAACGATAGCATAAAACTGTTACCCATTGTAAAACTTAGAATTACAAAATCACAAAAATAGCAGGTGTCCTTGCTTCTAGTCAGAGCAAACCAGACAAGCCAGTTCGATTTATTTTACAAGTGAGCATTATTTTTTAACCGAGAGATCGGTATCTAATCTCCAAGTGTTTTATATGTTTTTAAAGATTTTAATGTCGTTTTATCGCAGTTTTTAGTCTTTTACATATGTATATTCTATAAAATATATTTTACGTTTTATCGATTAGGGATCGTTTCAAATAGTGGATCTTGAGGGGTTGGACTGTTGCTACTCCAACTAAACTCGGGTTTCGTAACCCTTTAGCAAACAATTCTTTTTTTCTCTAGTAGTAATGATAAATCGCTGTTCTCAACTAGTAAACATTGAAAAATATAAGTCTACGAAAATGGCAGCCAATCTACGGCCCTGTCCACGGCTCTGTAAAACAGTCAGGTTCGTATATACGTATATAGAATTTGTAGGCACGAGGTTTCATCCAGACCAAATGAAACGTTACTCCTTCTTACCCACCGATAGCCCTATAGTTTTCAAGTAATATCTTCGAAGGTATCAGTCGCCGTATTAACGCATATATAGAAAAATTTGTATTGGGAATAGAAAACCTCAAAATAGTTTATCGAATAAATACGCAACAATATATTCTTCGTAGCTAGTATCAGGATCTACAAATAGTATATCCAACTTAACTTCTAATGGCAATAGCAATTAAAAATCAAAGGTTAGCATTATCTTTAGACGAGTATGTGTACACGCCACTTCTGCAAAAATCTAGACATGCATGTATTTACGAGATATGCGACTCTTTACTATTTTTTATATATTACATAACAAGGAAGGTCTGCCTCAAATAATAAGTGTTTCCAAATACGTGATCCGTACGGTTGTCGCGGCGATGGTTTCACAGGAAACCGATACGCTCACTTCTCCTCACACTGATGTTTGATTGTTTCAACTCACTGAAAAGATGTTTGTGGTGGCTCGTTACGCAGACAGCTGTTAAAGCCTTGATCGCAATTTTCACCTAACCTATCAGGCAATTAACCCACAGTTCCAATCAAATGTGTTTCACATCTGCCTCCTTCACGAATGTTGATAAGAACGTTGTGATTTTATTAACTTGCCTTACGTTATTTTCCGTAAGGCATTTTACGGTGTATTCTCGCACGTTGCTTTCTGGTCTACTCAACATATCTCACTTAACTTCGGATAAAGCTTATTTTGCAACAAACGCCATCCCAAAGATCTGGATATGGCTGAGAAACACGACGTTCCTCCTACTTGAAAAGTATGCTTATGTCGATTCCGAGCTGCTTAGTCAACAGTTTCCAATTATCATCGTCCTAGGTAGTTCTTTGTCGGATAGCACCTAAAAGTCATATGCTTGATCCTTCTTATCAGTTAGTAAGTATAAGATGGTTTTTTGAAAGGCCTGGTCTCCGCTGGATTTAAACATTGAGCTGTTGAGCTGACATCCTATGTCTTCATCTTCGAACAAGGTACAGAATAATTCTTTTTTATTTGAGCATCATCTACTGAAATAGCATTCCTATTGTTTAGGAGTTTAAAAACAACAACAGTAATAAAAACAGTAACACATAATAGTTATTTTCAGAAGGTAATTTAATAGTGCTTTAGTATGTTTAATATATATAATAACAAAAAGGGAGTAAGTATGTATGTGTAAGTGTTTGTATGCTCTGCGTCTACTCCTCCATTTCTTGACGGATATTCACAAAATTCGGGTGGTAACCTTCTTGGACACTTAAAATTCCGACGACAATTGATAAGCCACGCCAAAGTTATCTTCGGACATGGGAAGGACATCATGTAAGAAGGTCATCATAATTATCACGTCTTAGTGACCTAACCAAGCTGGTCCTCTTACTACTTTGTCCAAGAAATGACCACCTTTGATATTCTGCCCGATAATAGTATTCGTACAGGCGTTTTTCTCTCTTATCGCGATCTCGTCCAACTCACGTATCCTTTCTTGCATATGCTGTCTTAAAACAAATCATTTAGATTTCACAGACTGAGTTTCCTTGCTACGATACAGGTGATGACCTCCTCGGTCTCATTTGAAGTAATGTTATGATCGTGATTGAAAACATTTGACAGTTATTAACTTCTCCACTAACTGCCACACTTAAAATTTATTTGTTCGTGCGCTAAAAATTGCTCTTTAATAGTCTGATTGTATTGCCGAATTACCCTCAATGATTATTTGAGCAAACAGAGTTTGGTTTCTAATGGAACTCATTTCCCATAGCAAATGAAATTATGGCTACATCACCGCCAGGAAATATCCATCAAATTTCTTTGAAAAAGTAATTGCGGCGGATACACCATCTGTTATAAATACGACAAATTTTCAATAGTAGGACATTGACACCCATTATAATTTTGTAGAGGGATCGTCATTAGGTGTTACATGAACCAAACGGACGATCCATGTCTTTACGCTCCGTATATAACACGAACATAGTGATAAAATCAGAAAATGAACTCCTTGGTACAGCATGACATATCTAGAAAACAGAACGTGTACGTTTGACTAGGACCCATTCTTTACTATACTCCATGCCTTGCAATAATCCTGACCATATTATTGTCAATAATCGTATCGCCTGCGTATTTGTGGAAACATTACCTGTGTTCGGAGACAATCTGTATGCAGTGACACACATACAACATGAATTCATTACATTAGTTTTTCCTAAGGTCGACATAATTCAACCTAACCATTTTATATACCATATAATTGCCAGGGAATTCCGCTTCCATACAATGTAATAGCAACACTAAGTGATTCTGATGCATCAAGCCTCAATCTGTCAGGCTGCTAAACTAATGTATAGTAATGTATACATGATCATGTGTAAACAAGAGCAGCATCTTTAACATCCTCATGAAGGCATGAGATGCTTCATCAAGGTCGGAAACGACAGATCCTTTCTAGTAGCATACTACAATGCTCTCTTCATACTGTCTAGAGACAACTACAAAAGATCTAGCTCACAATATACCTACTTTCAAATATGATGAGCGATTCATGACGTGTAGCTTTAACACTTATCACCGCCATCTTCTCTTACCCTACATACTCATTGCGACTCTTTTCCTCTTTTACATCAAACTACCTAAGCTGCGGGGAACGTCAGGGATGAAGTTGATCTGTTTACCTTATTTCTATGGAATCTGACATGATATACTCGTGCTATATCCATGCTGCATTCATGCGTTCTTCAACATCCTATCAGGCCCCTGCAGTATCCATGATTTGTAGACTTGCAGACTCATTTATGCCGTGATTGGAAGTTACTTATATAACAGTTTTATGATAATCGTTAAATGAACTTATGGACAATATTCACTTATATATGAGTTCCTTTTCGCGCAAACTGTGCATCTCAGTTTTTTTTAACGCCTTTGATTGAAGAGCATCAGGATAGAGCACATCTGTATAAAATTAGTTTTCAAGAGATATTTCAGAAAAGTGAGAATGTCACCATTCGAACCGGTGATATTACTTTTCTTAACTTAAAATACACGAATGAATCAAAATACATTAAATCTTTCATTATTTTATCAATTAAAGAGCATCTGGGTAGACAATATTCTATTCTTTTGAAAGGGGCCAAAACATACGTGGTGGCGCCCCCGGTTTTACTGGGAGCTCCTACCAGAGCGACTGCGACATTTGTATCCATTAAGAAGTTGTCACACGAGAAAAGTAATGTCTCTCATTACCCATGCTTTATCTTCACTTAGCTGATCTGTCTCTCAATTCTCTCCTACATTTGTGCTCTTTGATCGTTATCCACAACTCATTCTTGTTTTATGAATTAGGAGAGACATGGCAATCACCAATTTTGGGGGAATTGGCCAGAAAATTCTACCCAGGTTCATTACGGATCTGCTTGTTTGTCTCTCTGTATTTCCAGGAGTTCACTTTTTTTCATGATCCTTATATATATTCTGTGAGAGGTTCTGTTTCTAGCGTCTCTGCGAGCTAAACCATTCACCGCAGAAACCAAAATCGCCACTTTGATTAAATTCAGCCTCAGCATCTCGCATCTCATCGCTCTACGTGGGTTCAAAAGACCTTTCTAAACAGTTTTTAACTTTGGCAATAGAGAGGGTGGACGGATACATGAGCCGCGTCAACTTTATATCTGTCTCGAGAGAAATGTTTGAAAGGCTTACGTAAACCTATGGTGCAAGAGTGCTGGGCCCATAACCTATGAAACGCACGATTTCTAATATTTCTGTATTCACATATTGCATTAGGGAACACACTTTTCTGACGTACTTTGAGCCAGAGTTTATGTGGATCGCTCTTGTCCCTCCCATTGACGATTTACAGAACCACAGTAGACAACAAAGAACTTGTAATCCTACAAGCCCAAACATTATTTCAGCAAAGACTGATATCCATCACTGTTATTTAGTATATCTACTTGTCACATTATTCCTCTCCAGTTAAATAGGATCTGTATGGTGTTAGAGAAGGGCACGCTTCCCGTTGTATTTGAATATACGAAGAAATTAATCCCTCGATGACAAGAAAAGTGTAATCCTCAGTGGCTCTTTAACTACGTAAACCTGTTTTATAGCCCAAAGCTTTTGGTAAGTGTCAAACTACTTTTCTGACTATAGAATAGGCTTGACTCCATTTACGAATGGAAAAATTGATGATTTCTGGCGCTCTCCCGAGCCTCTACATTTCAATAATATCAGCAAATAGTGATTGGGGAAAAAATACTGAGCTTCTCGTGAAAGTGTCACTGATTGCATTTTAATGCCTCCCTTCTATTGACTTTGCTACGGTATTCATACGATACTTAAGTAGGTCATGGCCTGTGAACTATCTACAGGTGATGATGAACTGTGATAAGAGATCTGAGTCATTTTCAGCTAATAAGACACACGAAAGGAAAAGAGTTATTCATCATTTTCGTAAGATCCACTACAAGTCAGATTACATTACACCTTGTATTGTTATGGACGTAATATCTCGGACGTTTAAATGATACAAATCCCAACAGACGGACTACAAGTGTATTATATCACAAAAATTAGATACAGGAAATCGAATACCCTTCCAAGTACTTTTTAGAACTTGGACTAAGAAATGTGTTGTGACTGAATAGTAAGGTACACAATTTTTTTAAAATGTTGTTAATTCCAGAAGATCTGCTTATTGAAAATTGGAATCTGCTTTCTAGCATAAAAACAAACTGATGGAAACAGCTACTGGTTGGTCGTGCCTTCGACAAAAATCCCTCGCACCACCACCACCACCACCACTACCACTACTACTACTACTGCTACTACTACTATATTACTACTACTACTACTACTACTACTACTACTACTACTACTACTACTACTACTTCCACCATTATTACTACTAC
>JAAAKL020004945.1:0-20098 GCA_010016065.2 Carybdea cf. marsupialis auct. non (Linnaeus, 1758)
TTTTGAATATTTGACTCACGTCAGACAAATATATCACAAATACATTTTACTGTATGTCCAAACTCGCAAGTTGAGTAACCAAATGCTTAGAAATTCCTGCTCCAGGGGTATTTTCTATGGCAGTTGCCACATCCGTCTGCCAGAACACATTTCCCTTCCAACCAGTCTACTTTTGGTTTCACGTGTAAATGCGCAAGAGGTGTTTAACCCTGCTGAACTATGTAAGATGGACAATTCATTTAAGAAACTGTTAAGGATTTTTTTAGAACTACAATAGGGTGAACAATTAAGAAACTTCTGGTACTAGGAGGCCTTCTTGGGTTTCTTTTTTAAAAAAAGCGTCTACCCCCAATAGAGAGGGCTACGACAGTTGTTTTTCTTGGTGTGAAAGGCATTCCTCTTTGTTAAGAAAGTTTTGATGTTTCCGTAAAGTAATTGGTTTAAAAAAAGGGTTCAAGTACTCACTTTTTAGTGCTACCGCCATCAGCTCTCCCTCTCCGCATACGAGTAACTTAGTTGGTGCAAGAATTTGCTTGCCAAATGTTTCGACACGTAAACCTCACTAACGATCGATGGTCCTTGAAGAGAACACCTATAGTTACATAATTGCCTGTCACAAGAAACATTGGTCAGCCACAATTGGCTAACCTATAGTCGGTGTTTGAATTTGCAAATCTTTCTACACACTTCTGCAACATTTTTGACTCTGTTTGTTTTCTTTTGTTCCTATGTGGTACTGATTTTTCAAATATTTTTCTGACTTTATTACACAGACAAGCAGTAATACTATGCAAGCAAATAAGCACCCGAAGCTACCAGGGTAAGAAGTTTGTATGTTTATTTTGAGACTGATGACACTAATTTTATTTCCTTGTTTTACCATTTGTTGTCTTTTTCCATTTTTCCTTCTTGTTTCCTTTACTTCATTCCGTTTTTCTTTCTTTACTCTCTAATTCTTATTTTTGCGCCCTTTTATTTTCTTTCTTTCTTTCTCGTTTACCTCTCTTTGTTTATTTCCTTTTTCCTATTTTATTCCTATCTCTTTAATTCCTTCTTTTCTGCCTTCTGCCACTCAGTCCCGTGGTCCACCTCTTCCCTACTTTTTCACATCCAGGGTGATATCCTACGGAGCTGGTTATCAGAAGCCGATTGTCAACACCCTGTTCTTTTCCATTAGCTAGTTCCTAAATTTACCAATAAGTGCGCCATAGAAATGAAGCTAATCTTCTTTTGTTGTGTTGTCCACGCAGCAAGTGTCTTTTCGAGTATACTGTTTTCACAGTGTACCTGTTTATACTGTTTGGATACAAATGTATGTGCTCCATCGAGGTCCAGTTCAACAGCGACTTAACCCCCCTCCCCTCTGTATCTGTACCAGTGCTTCGTACTACCAGGAGCAGTTACAATGAGTAATGATGCCCGAAGAGAATGCCGGTTACACGAGGCTCATAAAATCCCAGCAAATAACTTATTTTACCCCATGAATGCTTTAAAGTTCAAAGATCGTGTCAAACGCTGGTCTCTAAGTATTAAGTTAGCTATAAACATCAGGGGAAGTGATCATTATGTGACTGGCTTCCATGTCTCATGTCTACATTTGATACCACTTTGATTCCAAAGAATCTGTGTTGTATTTAGCCTCTTACACCCCCGTACCCTCCAATCTATACTACACTGGACACAGAGGGAAATGATTGCTGTAGTTGTACGGCTTTAATCAGCATGAATGCATGAGGACATTTAGGCGCATTTAATGGGTGGCGTGGGACAAAGGATCCTGTTGGTTGCTTCTATCTTGTCCTAAAATAAGGAGGAAGGTTGATCCATAGATTTGCATAGCGATGTGTGTTACATCTTCGTGGGTATTTGAACCCTTTTTTATATTTGGTTGTACCACTACACTTGAGAGCAGCAAAGAAAGAAGCTGGTCACCGTTACTTTCAATGCCGCGGTTCGGGAGATTGTATGCTCTTTGACATGACATCACAGCCCCAACGCACTGTGGCATGATGGGACAATAATGGAATAAAGAGAGAAAGTATCACTGTGCCCTGAAAGTATTCCAGGCAGTATCATTTGTTTTGAAGTCCAGATGTAAATCCTGGATTGATGTAAAAGCAACAGTGGTAAGAATAGCTTTCTAAGACGTTAAGCGTGACATTTCGGTCGTTGTTGATGTAAGGATATTGCTCCCGTAACGAGGGGTTTGGAGTACGCGGATCAACGTTCTCTACGAATGCGGTCATCATATGTAGTTTACGCCTAAAAGTGGCCTTCTCGCATACGTTTTATGCTCCGATGTCGTGCTTTAACAGACAATCCTTTTGTGTGAATTCCATCAGGGTATCTTCCGAGTATTGTTTCTCGACGTTCTTCGAGCGTCCTTGCTTAGAAACGACGATTGGAATCTGGCGCGCAGTCTGTACTGAGCCCACCCACTGTGATAGCTGACATGGTTGTTTGGACATAACGAAGTCTTGTAGAGATACTCTACAACAGGGCAGGACGAGGAGGCGAGAATCGTAACCGATGGTGCGAAGGATGCTGGGAAGGACAACACGGGAACACCTGCGTCTGTACGATCGTCCGGAATATTAACCGTGCATTCAACCCCCGGCAATCATTACATGGTATATCTGATTTTTCCAATAGGAAAGGGGGTTAACGCAAAGTTTGAGTATATAAGCTGTAATTGTATTACACAGTATTACATTAGTGGAAGGTTTTAAAACATTGCGCCCGCCCCCTGTTGATGTTTTAGGGTATTGAAGTTACTTTAAGAAATCGGGGTTTAGAAGGGGGTGAGCAGACCGTTCATATCGCCATCACAGTGCCACTCGTCATGTAGAGAGGTGTTATGAACAAAGACAATTGTTTGTAAGCAGAAGTAAATGGGAGAAAGGTCAGTCGTGTCTGATGTCTATCCTTTATGTTCACGGATTTAAAACTTGCATGATCAGATAAATGTTCTTGCTCCGTTTGCTGCAAATAGGATACCATGTATTTGAAGTGTAGTACAGCAAAGGTCATAGCTTATGATGGAATCTACGGTGGACCTTGATTCTTGTTATTTTTGACAAGTCTTGAAGGTGTAGAGGTTCTCAAAGTCAGAGGATGGACAGTTACGCCTTCTGTAGGCTGTCTTATCGTCTATGGATGCGGTGATGTTGATATCTGGGACGAAGATCACTATGTTGTATCGGCATGGTGCAGCATTGAAGGCGGAGAAGACTCCTATATTGTCAAGTTGTGTGCATTTGGAACATATCCTTAAATTGTTAGTATAGAGTCTCATGATTTTAGTCTGCTTTGCGAAAACTTTTTTATCTGGTGATTACAGGAGGAAATGGGGAAACACAAAGTTACTTGTTTTTTATGTTATATATCATTCACCATGTTTCGGAAACAGCACCTATCTGGTAAAGGATTGCACCTCCTGCCAGCGGATAATCTAGTTACCGTAATACTGTGAAAGTTCGTTTTTGGTATTTCTCTAGATGTTGTCAGTTCTTTGATAGACTTGACTGCAGTCGTGGACTGCCGAAACTTTTAGAAATTTAACGAAACTCAATTTAGATATAATTTTTGTTTTCACTTTTTTGTGATAAAGGTCAAAATTACGTACTTTGTGCAATTTCTCCAATTTGTGAAAGTTTAATCTTATTTTTAAAGCTATTAATATCCTCTTCGCCCAAACCATGTTTCTGGTAACTAAGGTTACACCATTTAAAAGAATCGTGGTTCAGTATTTGTTACCTCGTTCTCATGTATGTAATTTAAGCCAGTTTTCCATGGAGACGTTGTTGCTGTTTAATTCCATAAAGATGACGACACGGCATATGACACCTCTGCTGTCCTCTTTGTTGGTCATATTTGGTTGGTTGGTTTTATCGATACATAATAATTTCCCTTAATGATATTGGGCTGGGAGGGGAGGATGGTGTCGCCCGAGGAAGCAAGCATTAAATTGTGTCAAGTATTGTTGGAACTGACATAGAGTAGAGTACAGAAGAGTCCCAGCTCTCGGTTCTTGATTTTCGTGTGACGTGGTAAGTTAAATCCAAGACCCTTTTTTTAGTCAAGACTGGATACTAACTTTAAAATTTTTTCATATGCCCATACCATAACTCACTTCTGTTCCTATGAAAGGGCTTTTTGTCATATTTCATTAATCCCATATTATACCTTTCGCTATGCTTAGCCTTATGGGTTTTTTTCAATTTGTCATTTTTATTTTAACCATTTCCACGAATTACAATCGAAATATTTATTTACATCAGTTGCATAGATTTACAATTTCTGGAGTGTGCTTACATTGCAAGTAGATAGTAAATGACAGTTCAGTTTTAGTATTTATGGTTTTTACTGTACATCCATAAGTCCGTTCGATCTACCCCGACGCATTTCCATTCATTTGGTGATTGACAATGATCATTGACACCTCTTTTAAACCATTTGTGCATGACATAGCCAATTGTATAGGGTATTACAACATGTTGCTTCCGAAACCTGAAACTTTATTTACAAAGTAGGATACAATGGTTTTACTCTGACGTACTTGCATTGACTTTAGTATCGAAAGTGAACTAGTGTTCGACAGTAAGCTTGTGTTGCACACGAAGTGTCTGTTCGTAAATGAGCATGTGCCCCAGATTCAAGGTGTGCTGAACACAGTGAGCTTGTGTTTCTACAGTGAACATGTGTTTTTATAGTGAACGTGTGTTTTTATAGTGAACGTGTGTTTTCTACAGTAAACGTGTGTTTCTATAATGAACGTGTGTTTTCTACAGTGAGCGTGTGTTTTCTACAGTGAGTGCGTGTTTTTCACAGTGAGCGTGTGTTTCCACATTGAGCGTGTGTTCCACAGTGAGAGTGTATTTCTACAGTGAACGTATGTTTCTACAGTGAATGTGAGTTTTCTACAGTGAACGTGTGTTGTCTACAGTGAACGTGTGTTTATACAGTGAACGTGTGTCGTCTACAGTGAACGTGAGTTTTCTAGTGAACGTGTGTCGTCTACAGTGAACGTGAGTTTTCTACAGTGAACGTGTGTACCGCGAGGAATGTGTGCTTCATAATGAACGAGTGCTCCATGGTGAACGAGTGCTCCATGAGGAACGAGTGCTCCATGATAAGCGGGTGTTTCATGTTGACCGGGTGCTCCATGGTGAACGGGTGCTCCATGACGAAAGTGTGCTCTGTGATAAACATGAACATGTCTTCTCTTATGAATGTATGCAGTTTGCCTACCAGTTTTGAAACAGCGTTTGTCTTTGTGCTTTTCTTTTATTTCCACATTCATAATATATCTGTAGCCATGTCGTTTGGCATCCGTAACCATAGTCGCTTAGTTCATCCAGTGTTTGGAATACCTCTGTGATGTTACGTGTAGCCCATTTAGCTACAGAGCTGTTCATTTTATGTCTTTGCGGTCTTTATGGCCTTTCACCTTTCGACCTATCGATCAAAAAGTTCTTTGCCACGCTGCCACATTGCCCTCATTGAATCATGTGCCTTTTTGTCATATTTTGTATGAGACAGAAACCACATTTGTATAGGTTAAGAATTACTGACTGATTAGGGAAGTAGAAACTACAGGGTAGGCGTGCTTGCACTTAGACCGCTTTGTAACAATTTGTTTTGCCCGTATCTCGTCGGCTAATCGCGATCGCTAAACGCGTGTACATTACGGCCATCTAAGAAGTGTTAGGTTCTGGTTTGGTCTGTCCGCTTTATTTCAAGCACCCTTTTGGTAAAGCATGCCTTACCCCTCTTCTAGCTTAAGACGTATTGCCGAACGGAACAGCAAACCACGAGTGTTTTAATTTGAGTATTTTGTAGTACTAACAACTTGTTCGAGTATTCTATTAGTACCCTTTACCGGGCTTTCGGGGATATAGTTTGAGACTGTTCAGTGAAGTATGTTAAGTGCAGTTTACCTTGACTGACTGTAGATAGTAGATAGATAGTGATGGTAGCCATTTGTGTGGTAGGTTGTAGGATATGTTATTGATCGCTGTACTATCAGGGAAATCACAAGAAACACAAAATCAGCATGGCGCCACTTATTCAACAAGTTCGATCCCTACTTCCTCAGGAGTTCGCAATCGAACAACATAAGTCAGCAAACAGTTCAAAGTCCAACAGCCTGAAGATGGGAGAAGTATCTCTCGAAACGTAGCTCCGAAAAAGACTGCGACTCAAGATGTGACAAATATCTACCATCAATGGCAACAACTGAGTTGACAAGCGTCAGAATATTTAGGGGTTTTTTGATTGTCTTTTTTTTGCGAACTTTTTATACTGTTGGTGAGTGACCCTTTGTCGGTAGTACTCATGACATCATTTACAAATTTTTGAAAATTCTGTTTTAAAAATATTCTTGAATAAATTTTAGGAAACATGGAAAGTTTCAAAGATAAGGCAAACCGTTCATGAGGGAAAACAGGGGAAGATAAGGACGCGGGCGTACTCCCCCCTTTCAAGTATAGGTGTGGTTAAATAGCAATAGTTGTTTGTCTTAACCGTTAGGAAACCCTTTGTTTGCTTTAGGTTTTGTTTTGTTTTTGTTTGCTTATTCGGTCCGGTTTGTTTTGTTGCTTTGTGGCTTTTTTAGTGATCCGCCTGTGATTCTTAGTAAACATGAAAGTTGATATGTTTGAAAATTTAAAGTAGACAAATCTGGAAACGTCAGTTATTGCCGGCGCTACTTGATCTTACCAGCATGTTCGAAAGTATATCATTATTGTATTAATTGTACTGAAGTTGGAAACAGCACTTAACGTTGAAAGCACTTGTAATACCCCGTAGCGATTTTGTGAACCGCCCCATGGAAGTATTACCTAACCAGCTGGATGAAATGTCCTTCTCAGCGGCCATCAATGGAGCATTTCAATAACTGATGATAAGTTAGTTATAAGCGGGTACTTCCTCAACTGGCGATCATTGAATTGCCTTTACATGAGCGATAGTTGCCTTTTGAGTCTATGAATATGATGGTGGCATGCTTGCGAGCGAGTGACTATCGCAGGAGTTTTTAAAGGTGGCATGTCTAGTGGAAGGCCTAATGGAAGATTCAAAGCAGCACTCTGTGGGTTTTGTGGGTCTAACTTACAAAGTACTAAAATTTAACTTCTAAAAATTTCTGCTGATGCTATTTTCTGACAGTCGTCACATCCTCCCACCGACATGTAATGCTTTTTTCCTCATAATTGGGCTATATCATTTTTTTTAATGCCGTAAAGAGATCTCGTGGTCTTTATTTTCAAAACAACTAGAGACGGGGAGCCATATTCGACAAGCACTCCGCGTACTCCAATTCCCAAATGTGGGACTGTGAAAAGTGGTTAACGGTTTAGCTTCGATGTTGAGTGATGACAGGTAACCTAATTGGGTTCCTCACTACTATGATGTGGACGCAACGTATACCATTCGAGTTACTTCGACCCGATAGTATTGTGGGGAAGCACTAGCTCAGCTTGCATAGCATTCTTAACTGCGTTTTTTTGTAAGCATTAAGATCGACTGTTATCAGTTTACGCCGTTACGAGTTCTCTGAAAATGTCTATACAAAGGCGACTAGAAGTTTACATTCAGGTACAGTTAAGGCAATGGTTGCCAATATTGGCTGTTGTTGTTTATGCTAGCGATGTATCATCCCATAGTTTTATGTAGAACACAAAAGAGGGAGTACACAGGGTTCGAGATTGCTGTACCATTCATTTCATTGTGAACTCAGATCATGGTTTCTTATTCTTTTAACTAATTAGAACTGATGATTGTTGGTACCATGTAGAGGCGATTTTATGGATGTTTATACCATGAGATCAAGGGTGATAATAATAGATCTGTTTTAGAAAAGACGGGAGAGTAAACGCACGACCGCATTTGTGGGAACCTGGAGTCTGAAAGTCCGTGTTGTAGGGCTATCGTTGGCCTCCAAGTAACAACTACTGGTTTTTTAGAAGCTACTTGTGGAAGCATCAAACCTTATCTGAAGTGCAAAGTGCACTTAATAAGGAGCAAATCAGTTGTAGATCGTGTAGCCAACTCTTCAAACCGAGTTTCGGAAGCAGGGCCGTCGAGAGTCAGTGCTGGCCCGGGGTATTTCATAGCACTGGGCCCCAGTAGGTTTCTGGGCAAACCGACTAAGGCTGTTTGTTTTATAGAGTAAAATTTTTGCGGGCCCCTGACTTTCAACCCCGCCTATCCACCCCTCTCAACGGTTCTGTTTGGAAGTGAAACGTTTAAATGGATTTCTTTAAAGCTTAAAAGCTGGTAGGAAGTTTTCTTGTGAGCAGTCCTGGGCAAGAGGTATTGCAATAATTCTGCTTTTTACAATTGGTGCTCTTCGACTACACGCTTCTATTAACAGAATTTTGCTAAGGCTTTCTATTCGTTCTGATTTTTATAACTCTTTTCCCTTTACTAGTGTGGACGGCAGTCCTGGTCTGTCTACGTCATCAACATCATCTAGCGAAGGGAGCAGCAGTGAAAGCGATTCGGACACTGACTCGTCTGATAGCGATTCTAGTCATAATCAAGAGCCGGCGTCACCAAAGAAAGAGGTTGGTAAATAACACACTTGTTCTGGAAAACTTTCAGGCAATTTGTGGAAGCTGGAAATGTGCTTCATGGAGCCGTAATAGTTAAAATTTATCTAAATGGGAAAATGTGGGAATCCCGAGATATTTGACGGGTAGGGGGTGTCCAGGGTTCCAAGCTGACCTTACGTGTTAAACGTTTTCAAGTTGGATATAAAAGACGGCTTGTAAGCCAATAAATCATTTTATTGATTGTAATGTCCGGTTCCCGCTAATTTTGCCAGATTGTTTCGCGACTGGTGGATAGGGGCGGGAGTAGGCATTTCATCCGAAGAGTATTTAGTTTGCTTGATTGCAATAGTTAAGACCAACGAGGTTGCGCATAGAGAGCTCCTCCGTCACGACCTCCGCTCGTCCTGGACCCCCCTAACTTTACTTGACTAGTTACAGCTGCTCTTTTAATCAAACTCGACCCTTTCAGCGCTGTCGACGTTCTGCATATTCGTAAGGTTCAGTCGTTTTGGTTTACATCGCTCACCCTGGCCTTCCATGCCCCCCCTTGGCATGGTGCAGCTAATAAAGCGTTTCAAACTTCATTTTATGCTTTGCCTGTTAAACTTGCGTGACAACTTTCTGTTTATAAATGGATGTAATATTTGATCTTCACAAATGGTGAAAGGAGACTCTTAAAGGAATGACACTTTTTAAATCTGAAACAGGCCTTTGAATTGCAGGTATATCCTAACGTTGGTAGTTTGTATTACTTCCACAGTTTAACCGTAGTACTTCTAATTGGCGCCTGCCGAAGCATTGCCATTCCATTTTTAACACAGTAGTGGCTTAGTGGTAGAGTGTTAGACTCACGATCAGGAGGTCGTGAGTTCGAAGCGACCCTGTGCTTGCCTGCCACGATCCCGGAGGTACTGTGTTCTGTCATTTGCTCTCGAGAGGTGGGAAACTATGCTTCGAGAGATAGGACAGGGAGGGGACTGCAATCATGGAGAGCATTAACAACATGGATAAAAGGGGAAAGTAAACCCGTTCCTAGTAGTGGCTTCGGCCTTGTGCAGGGTGAAGTAAAAGAAATCCCTTTTAGCGCCGCCCTCTTCTTTGTGCCGCCCTCTTCTTTGTGCCGCCCTCTTCTTTGTGCCGCCCTCTTCTTTGTGCCGCCCTCTTCTTTGTGCCGCTCCCTTTAGCCATTCCATAGCTCGTACATCTTGAAAGTGATTTTACAACATAGTGGGAGAAGTGGTGTAAAACTTAAAATTTTGTTTATTGCGTAATTTTCTTGTTGGAGATAAATATTTCTTTTTTCTAACACTTTTCTGGATTAATGCCGCTCATTGATTACCGCCTCCCGTTCATTAGCGGCCGTACTTTCTTTTACAGTGCAAATTATCAGGAATATGGTATTGTCTGTTCGGATTTTGCAAGATTTGCTTACTTTAATTTCTAACTTTAATAATATTCTCTCCAGATTCAGTTATATTTCTCTTTCTTACCTCTTTTTTTCGACGTAGCTAAACCTAAACAAGACACAGACATCGACACTTAATAGTACTCACGTCAGAACGAAAGTCCTGGACCCGAACACTAAGTCCCAGTCTCCTTTGAATAGAAAACTGGATTCTCATTCGCGTAAGAAGAGGCTTAATAGCTCCAATACCAAAGATGACCATTCGTCATCTACCCACACACATGCGCCAAGAAGTGGTAAAACGATTGAAAGGGTTGGAAACAAGTCACATGACAAAAACCCACCGAGGACTTCGCCGGGTAATATAATACCTGTAACGACTGCCATAAATTGTCCGGTAAGCCTTGCTCAGGATAATCCATATTTGAATAAGACTTCGGCGAATCTTCAAATAAAAGCCGAACCAATAACAAGTCTAAAAACAGAACCGTTGGATTCAATTATTAAACCTGATACCTTAGATGTATTTACCTCAGATGGACCCACTGGCATGGATTTACCGAGTAAGTCCGCAGCCGAAAGTGCTGATGATGTTTACCTTGGGGCAAACGTATTTTCAGATAACCCCTCTATAGACTTGGAGCACATGCTAGAAGGAAGTATATTTGATTCATCAGGGGACTTTGAAAGGCTTGAAGAGAAATTAAGCGAGCCGAATGATTACAGTTATGATGGTGGACTGGCACAGAAAGCGCCTCCCATTCTCGAAAATCCACAACAAATATTAAGCGAACGAACTCGGATGTTAGATGATCCGACTCGAGGTCTTGGCGAGCCTCCTCAGTTAATAGAAGAGGCTCCGAGGACTTTGGATCCGGATTTAATGCCGACAAATTTACTACATTCTTCAGGCTCTGTAAGCAGTGCACCATTCGATGGTGAAATGCAGTGCGTGCCGGGAAATCCGTCAATGGAACTTGAACGTATTCTCGGCGCTCCTGTGCCTCCGATATTTGGGATGAGTCACATACTACCGACAACGAATCCAACGAATTGTGTACCGTTTACTGATCAAGGAGGTCTGCTGCCGCACGAACCGTTGTCTGAGTCGATCGCAGAGTCCTTAGAAAACAATATGAATTTGCAGAATAGCCAAGATGATGCTTCGTTAGCACAATATGACGACGCGTTCGTTTTCGATCATAGCGGAAACGAAAAAGGTCTTTTTAGCGGATCAAATCCCTTTTCAGATGACCTGAAGTCTGGTATCAACATAGTGCCCAATCGCACAAGCTTAAGAATAAAACTTCCATTAAGTAAGATTAGGCTAAAGAGCCAGCAACCGAAACATAGAATGGGCGCACCGCATGTAAATAGAGGAAAGTCAATGGAGCAAATTATGGAGGCAAAGAAGGCTCATGATGGACGAGAGCATGAGTCAAAACTCGAAACCCGACGAACTGTCGGCGAAAAGTCGGTTCGTAGCGGAAAACGACCGGCAGACGTATCATTCGGTCATGATAGTACGACAGCAAATGAACTTACCTCGGGTGAACAGAGGGGTAAAATCCCTCGTAGCACTAGTGAAGACGACGAGGAAATCGATGTAGTGGGAATAAATGAAAATTCACCAATTAAAAGGACTACGGCTAATAAGCGCATTAGTAAGCGAACGCCAACTGTATGGGGATCTCCGAAAACAGGAGAATCAGCCACCGAAGCTAAACTTAGTAACTCCAAGAGCGAAAATCCAACATTTTCTATTCCAAAGGAAGGTAGCATTGTACCTAGTTGTAATTTTAGACGGACGTCCCTCGGAAGTGAGGTAGTTAATAAGAAAGGTGAAGTGACTACGATTCCTTCATCGATACCGTACGTGCAAGTCCCGTTAAAACCGATTATGAGAGATACATGGCGACAAAAACTAGAATCGCCGATTCATTCGCAACGGTTAAATGGTATTTGTAGCCCTCCTGGGAAATCCCATTCGGAGCTTAAGGTTCAAATCAACTTGAAGAAGCTCTCACGGATTCCAGGAGGATCTGCGAAGAAGCCACCAGAAGAATCGGTAAGAGATTGTTTTACTCGTTGCAAGGTCTTTATTACTCTCGTTTGATTACATTTGTTGGAATGCCAGGGATTACCACGAATGTAATGAGTGCAGGCCTGGTATTACGGTATAAAGTTTGCTTTTAAATGGTATTTGGTATCTTTATCTATTACCTCACAGCGTTCTTTAGAAGAGAATGTTTTGCGAGGCAGTGACTATTTAAGGAGTTGGCTATTAGCGGCCGGCCGTGAGCTACAATCCTGGACAAATAGAGGTTAAACTTTTACTAAATTTCGGTGAGAATGGAGCAAATCACGCAAGACACTTGCCACATGAAAGGGTTGTCCATTCCTTGTGTTATTTGCTTCCTAGACCTCTCCGCTTAGGTCTGACATGTAAGTACTCAAAATGCTGGTTTTCAAACTTAACGATATTTTGGAACGGGGGTTAGGGAATATTGCATATTTCAATGTCCAAAGTTGTAGGGGCCCTCCAGGGGAAAAAGTGGAAATGACAGTAGATTACACTCGAGGCAATACGTTACCTCGAGACCGCTTCGCTCCACGACCTCACTAGAACCCTATTGTAGTACGTGACGTTCTAGAACCCCTCAGGCTTCATTCAATTAAGGGCCATAGATCCCACGAAACTGTTACTGCTAGGCGAATGTCTACGATGAAGACCATCGGTTTTAGCCACGTTATGAGCAGTTTGGTAAAAGCGTCACATTTTGCCTCCTGTATTTAACCCGAATAAGGACTTTCCACTGAAATGGGCTTCCAGGGGATGGTACCCCTTCGTACCCCACCTGCACTCAGAGTCCCTTTTAGCTTCAAATCAAGGAGGGTACCTTTGTTTTTATTACTAGACCACCTGGATCTCCTTACTGTTAGTGGTTAGCGTTGCCTATAGTTAACGAGTTTTTAGTGTTCGTATCTCTTGTAAAAATTCGCGTCATATGACCAAAGTTTGTGTATGAGTCCCTTAATTCAATTACTCGGCGTTGCAGGTTGCAGGTTTTGACGGGGGGGAGGGGGTTCCCTTGAATAAGTTGAGATATTTTAACTTGTTGCGAAGTCTTGATAGTGTAACGTAGTTTTATTGCATTTCTTTCATAATGAAACACATGAAGACGAATTTGGACAGCATTTCCTCACTGTAAATCTGTATACAGGGTGTTTAAGATGAGGCTCTTCTGAGCCCCCTTTGAATTTTGCAACCGTATGCTCCACGTTTCTGGGCTTTGGCATTTAATTAGTATCATATTTTACCACCTGATGCCATTTCGACGCCAGGCACTCCCTTTGAAGGGGATTAGAGCGATGCTCATGTGTCTGGGACTTACTGAGAGCATCGAGCACTTTAGATCGGATGCCTTTCCTGGCGTCAGCAATGACCCTGCCGTGAAGCAAACCCAGACCCCCTGCAACTGAAGGCAAGGAACGTATCCTCTAGACTACGGCGGCTCATGGCGATGGCGACATACTTTTCTGCTTAAAGTAAAAAAGTTTGTTTTAAATTGCTGTAATTAATAGGAAATTCGCCTTTTTATGTATTGTGATCATTAGTCAACGGTGCCCAAGTGACGGTTTTGTTTCACTTTACATTTAAACTTCAAATTAAGCCTTTTTCTTACAGTAGACTGACTGAATATCTCGTGTATAAAATATACAAAGTAAGGTATTCACTCACTATTTGGTTCTAAATTTGAAGAACCATGTGCTTTAATGGATACTTAAACTGGCATGAGTAGGGCATGTTATCCACCGAGTGCTAGCTACTTGTGTTAATACATTTTCTTCCTTTGACGTAGCCGGCACCGCCATTGGCCTTTGAAATTCCGAAGCGGCCTCCAAAATCTGAGGTAAGCCTATGTTACTGTCGTGTAAAGTATTTCTTCTTGTATGCTGTGTCACATACTACTACTCATTACGACCTATAGGTATGATAACATTTCTTCCTGCTCCGGCACTGTCGATGTACGCTAATGGAAACTTGAGAATGCCTTAGATGTGCGACAAATCTTTTATTACTGTTAATGATTTAGAGTGTTGCATATAAGACGTTTGATATATGGCTTTTGTTGAATTCAGTGCTTGGGTTTGTATTATTTTATTCAGTCTTACAGCTAGAGCTTTGGTTGCCTACATTGGGAGACGTTTGTCAAACACTGTCAAAGGGCATGAAAGTAGGAGCTTTGATAGCCTGTGTTGGAGAATGTTTGTCAAACAGTGTCAAAGGGCATGAAAGTATGAGATTTGATTGCCTACATTGGGAGATGTTTGTCAAACACTGTCACAGGGCATGAAAGTAGGAGCTTTGATAGCCTATGTTGGAGAATGTTTGTCAAACAGTGTCAAAGGGCATGAAAGTATGAGCTTTGGCTACGTGTATTGGGACGTGTTTGTCAGTTATAACCCACTGGACGAACTTTCATTTCGTACCTTTCGCACTTGACGCCCACCTTGAGGTTTTAGCTTGACATATCTTCTCCATCACATACCGTCCTGATCTAATGACAATGACGTCATTTTCTTTACACAGAGTGAATCGTCGGACATGGTTATAAGCCCAATTCCGACTAGGTAGGTATTTGAGTTTGGTGATTTTGAGCTTTTTGAGTTTGGTTTTGTATAACTCAATGCCCCATGCTAAGTATTGTTCAGCTGCTACCCGTGCCGGTATGATGCACAGGACGTATCAGGGAAAGGTACTTCCGTTATTACAAGAGTAGAAATTGCATAAAATTGCAAGTAACTAAGAACGTCCTGTACCGTCGCGTAGTGTTGCATGGTCAGTTCTCGCAACAGCCAAGCATGTCTTTTTCATTATCATTGATGGCATTTAACGCTAGTGCACATTTTGCGTTTTCTCTTTGTAAATGTTCCTATAGCTTTTGTCTTTTTTATTGATTTTCTTTAATCATGTCTTGTTTATATATTTATTATCTGTCTATTTATTTCTTCATTCTTGTTGTATTGTATTCCTATGCATTCCATTAATTTTGTGTAAGTTTCAAATCTTTTGATAGTTGTTGGTTTATAAGTCTGTTGGTTTATCCATTATTCGTCGATCAGCGTTACTTCGCACCGCCTTAATTCTTAATAGCCGCAACTCAACTCGAGCGCGTTTTGACGAAGTGCGTGATATTCAGTCATCTCGCAGACTTTCTGTTCTTCCGTTGAAATGGAGATTAATACCCCGTTTATACGAGATCGGATCCATCTGGGAGCGGATCCATTTGGATCCGTGCGCCTTTTTTGCAGGCGTTTACACGGGTACGGATCCAAAGTTGACATGTGTTTAGACGAGATCGGATCCATTTGGATCCGTGCTCCTTTTTTGCAGGCGTTTACACGGGTACGGATCCAAATTTGACATGCGTTTAGACGAGATAGGATCCATTTGGATCCGCTTGAAAGCGCATGCGTGGAAGTCGTTTTTAAAATTGGGCGGAAGAGTAGACCTGCTCAAGTTGTTTGATTTGTAATCTGATACTACTTTAAGGAGAAGAGCCGTCTCTTCATCCGTCCAGTTGGACACTGTTCTTACCTTTGTCTGATCAGTTGCCATAATTGATTTAAATCCTGAGTGGTAAAACGTTAGAAGGGAAACGTTTTATTTCTTTTACTGAGTTTTGTTTTGATTGAGATGTTTTGCATATCAAAATTTGGCGCCAAAATAGCGGTAGCCCATGTGGAATATACCTCATACTGGAGATATTGTAACCTCAATTTCGATCAGAGCCCATTTAGATCCGATCCCAAGCGTTTACACGAGACCTGTCTGGTACCAGAGCCAAACGAGAGCAGTTTTCAAAACGATCCCTCACGAGCACGGATAGCAGATCCAAATGGGATCGGATCCGCTAGGTCTCGTGTAAACGCAAGGCCAATCCGTACCAGTTTGGGTACAGATCCATTTGAATCCGCTCTCATGTAAACGCGGTCTAAACCTGCATTAACGTTTCACTTCGACCTTTGTTCTCTAGCACCGAAAATCAAGATACCTTAGAAAATCCCTTCCTCTTCAATGCTGAAAGTCCTATTCCCGATGTGAAGCCCCCAAAGCCGATCAAGCCGGAAAAGGAGGAGACGCCCGTTGAGAAACAAGAAGTTCGCAGCAAACGAGGAAGGCCGCGTAGGAAAAGGGAGCCTGCAAATCCAGAAGTGTGTACTTGCGGTGCTTTACGTAAGGACGCCGCACGGGATACGATTCGACTTGGAACGTAAGTTTTTAGCGTTATATTATTATCATGGACGGTGTATGTAATTTTAAGTCTTCAGTAGTAACGCCAGCAGCCCTCATGAGCCCGCTGATTCACGAAGTCCTATTCTTATGTGCGCGTTTGAGGCGAAGATAAAGCACAGCCGGATGACCAAGTTAGTGTCAGTCATGATGCGATCCGTCTATTCTTGCTCACTATGGTGCCTTTTAAAGAACTATCTTTGGTATTGAGTAAGAAGTGTATTGTTTTGAATCTCGGGGTTATATTAGCAATACAGCTGTTAATTTTGGTCGGTCAGAGCCTGTATATTTTTGTAAACAGAAAGGTTACAGCACCTTAATATTTCCCGGTCCCGCGATTTCAAACAAACTATTGTTTAGTATACATTAAACAACATTTGTCTCTACCTGATGCACTTATCAGCATCTCGGGTATGTCCCGTAGAGCACAGTGTCACAAACCATTACTACAACATTATATTCCGACATGACATCAACTGGTACGTTAGAAGTCTTTGAAAGAGTGTGACAGAACTTTGTTAAAGTCTGCTCTTTAAGCAAAGATGCTAAAGGAGCATGTGTCCACTACTTTGCTACCCATCTTATTTGTAGAAGATACTCATAGAATTCAAAGAGTCCATGAAAGGAATATGATGATATTGATGATGATAAGAAATAGAGAAATTACGCATGTTTATCGTGCGCGTTGATGCGTTTCCCTCTTGGATATGTAAAACGCAAGAAGTGATCACTGATTAGGGAGGCCCGATAACCCTCGATGTCAGGAAATAAAGAAATGGTTAAGGAAGTTATGTGGAAGTCGCTGAAATTTAGGGAAAATTGCGTCAAGCTTTGACGGTCTTGCTTGTCAGTGTATGTGTATTGCCCTACTAATTTCTTCTCTGTTGAAGATGATACAGATCAAGTCGTCAATAGGTAGCTAGCTTCATTTAGGCAAGGGAAGTGAGAAAACTTGGCCAGGAACCTTCGAGAAATGTCATGGAAGGTAACTGCTTAGATCAGTCACAGCTCCATCTTATACTTTTGATATAAAAGTACCCTACATAGACCTAACACATCTGCGGTTCATAAATCTAAACCATTTAACCGACCAACCCCATTTAACTTATGCTTACCATACATCAGTGTATTAAATAGCTAGACACAGTTTTTAGTGTCGCCGTAAGTACATCATCGTTTTTTAATGCTGTTACTGTGGTCGTTTCGGTCACGATTTCTACCAGGACCGATTTGAGCGTCAGTCTGTTGGAAACTTCTGAACCCATTACTTAGCAGTATTTTGGACCCCAGATATTTTCGGTGGAGTAACTGGCCTCTACTAAGCTGCTATTGTATACCAACTATTGTTTGTTTTTTTAGATATCGTACATCGTACGTTGCTTATCTAAAGGAAGGGCAGAGAAATAAGCATGTAGCCGATTGTCTGGTAAGTGCGAAACTGTACTACAACGTTACTTTTCATCACCTATTATAGGACCTTTAACCGTATGGAGGCTTAGATTTAGTGACTGTTTAGGTATATTCGAAGCTTATCCTTAGCCTAAGCAAGAAGGCATCCTCATCTTCTGACTAGTCTCTAGAATTTGCTATTTCAGGTAATATATCACTGAATTACGTACTTGTTACACGGTGTCAGGAGGACATGACACCCCCTGGACACTGTAGAAGGCACTGTATGATAGGACAATAGTATTAAGCGACGTACTGCTTACCTACCTATGGTATTTAGATCGTAAGTAATGCTATCAGTGCACCTTCATTAAAACGTTTGCTCTCATACCCTGTTACCAGGTTAATATATTTATGACTTCATCATTGAATACTCTATTGAACCTATTGCTGCAGGTCGTCAGATCATCTCACACCTATTATGTTTTCTTGTTTTGTAGCCAACCCCTGCTGATAAAGCGCAAAAGTATATAGAGAGTGTTTTAAGCTACGTGGAATTTTTAATAGGTTTAGAAGTAACTGGGAAGACGGTAAGTTTACGTTGAAGCACGTTTACCATTTCCGTAAATTGTTTCACTACCTTTGTCGAGTGTTTAGGCTTATTGTTTAGGCCTCCAAGTGCAGGTGTGGATAGCCCCTCAGGACAGCAGCAAGGAGACCAGTGTGGGCGTGTAAGCAAGCTCATTGCCGCTCTCGGGAGGATACTCCTAAGGTAGAAAACCGGATACCAGTCTGAGTACTCGAATTTTCTTACACAGGCCCACGCCTCGCACATGTTACCTCTTTCTTCAGTGTCACAGTATCATAGAAGTGCTGTTATCATCACATGTAACGGGAGAGAAGTGGGGTTATGTCCGGGAAAACAAACGTGCCGGTTTCGCTCCCGTTCATTCTTTTTCGCTAGGTCATTTGTTTAATAAGGCCTCTGTTGTTCGCATTTTTAATATTCGTTGCTATTTGGGAGTTTTAGTAAGCCGCATACAAATGTTAAGATTGTTAAATGTAACTATCGTTAACGAAACCAACGAAATAAGAATTGAAAATGAGTTATTTTGATTTTTTCCTATCCGAGAACTGCTGCCATGTTCTTGACCTTCGTACCTTGTTTGGAACCAAAACGAGAAGTCACTTATCTGCGCCATGCTTTGAGATTGTTTCTTGTGGCCTTGTTGCACAGCATTCGACGTCATGAACCATCCTGCCTTTTAGCCTCGCCCTGAACTATTTTTTTCACAAAGAGGCCAAAAAATTTATGCTGGACTGTTTTTCGTTACGTCGTTCTCTTAGTCAAAGACTCTTGAAGTCAAGGTATTACGATGCGATTACAAATATATGAACGTTTGCTAGCGTTGCTAAATCGCATATATGTAGCAATGACGAAGCAAGTCCTGTAGCCTGAAGCATGGCCGAGTTTGAGCTTCTGGCCTCTTTGTGGTCAGAACAGTTTACAGCGAAGCTGAAACGCATGATAGTCTGAGGTAGCCCTGCGAGCGTGAGATTCCGAAGACAGAAACCGTCATTCAGTCATTACAGTATCAAACATTCATATTGAAAGCAGCTCTGCAAATTATAAGTTGACAGTGTTATTTAGCACGACTTTGCTTAAGCCTGCGTTTTGAACCAGAATGCCCATTCTGATTTTCATCGTAGAAAACGCGTCAGGGGATGGATGAATTTATGCGGACAAATTCAGAATGTATCGACCTAGTCGAGTAAGTACTAATTCCCTTTATTTTGATTTGATAGCTAATGCTTTGTACAGGCAGAAGCTACAACTTGTTTCCTACATGGAAAATTATCACATTTACTTTAATTCGAGTCGGGTTATTCTATTTTGTTTTGATTTTCATTTATTTATGCAATTACACGTTTGTATGCAGTATTTGTTTACTGTGCATCACTCATTTATTTGTAAGTCATTGAGGATTTATTAAATACTTTATTATTTATTATAATAGATTTTAATATTTGTTTATTCATCTGTTTATATTTTAAGATGGCAGGTTATTAGCAAGACGAAATCTATATGAATGTGTTAATGTTTTGGGTTGAGTTTCTTTTAATTTCCTTTGTTCAATACAAGGCAGGTTTGCCACTTCAAGGTATTGAGTTTCTGCAATGAAATGCTACCTTAACCACTGCATTAAATAGTGCAATAGTTCACTTCCCTAGTAGCGTCATCATTGCCATTTTCATATATACGGAGTCAAGTAGACACAATAGCAATCATGGAATACAGAGTATATGATTGAATAAAAATGAATGCATGCAGGTCTGGCAGGGATCAAACCAAGAATCTCCTACACTGTCATATTTCATTTATATATTTATAAATAAATTACCTGGATACTCCAAGGTATTGAGTTAATTTGAGAGAAGTAGAAATAAAAA
>JAAAKL020004946.1:0-20098 GCA_010016065.2 Carybdea cf. marsupialis auct. non (Linnaeus, 1758)
AGAAATGATCTTTTCCACACCTCCATGTTTTTACTGCTCCACATATAAAGTTCTACTACTCTCATGTGGATTGTCTGCGTCTTCCTTGATATTTGATCATGCATTCAAGATAAACAAAATAACAAATTTCGATCACAGCAGACAACGGATTATCGCAGGCATCCAGATTGTCACGTGATATTCGATTACAGTTGAAGCTGTACTGTGGTCGATCATTATCTGACTGTAGGGAAACTCGATCATCGTCTTGAAATCGAGGTAATCGATTACTGTCATGAAAAATGAGGTATTCTGATCTTTCTGCTTCAGTGCTAACAGATCGTCCAACCATCCTGCGATTAATCGACTAATCGATGTTCGGTGGATAGCCTTAGTTCTAATCTCGAATTCCTTTTGTTACCGGTTGAATCATGGAATAACATAAAGACTTCCAGTGATCTAAATACAAATGAACAAACTGCTGTCGATTTCCGTCAAGTCAAATCACAGAGAGACTGGTCTCGATAATAGCGTAGTGCTGATTGTCAATTTGACAGATAGCGTGGCGACTAGAGAAATAAAAAGTGTTGTCATCGTTGACCCCCCCCACCAACTTCAATGGGTAGAGCACGCACCGCGAATACGAGGATGGTGGGTTCAGATCTTTTTGGCAACATTTACTATTTCTCTTCTATACTTTCATAGCTTAAAACAGGCACACATTCATTGCCTATAAAGATATGAGAAGCTTTAACAAACGATGCATAGAAAGACTCTGGATGATCATTAGGGTACCTGACAGCACTTTTCGTGGGTCTGGCGTTGCATGCGTCCGATCCCATCATGTGACCTCCGCAAACCATTTGTATGGAAGAGCAGACTTGTCATTAGACTGCTTAATAGATCGGAGGGTTGACACAAATAAACATGATAGCAACATCGGGCGAACGTTTTGTCCCGAATATCAGTATGTCTGAAATTTCGGTGTCCGAACGTTGAAGTATTCCAGCAGACCTTTTAGGAACTAGTAACGAATTTTCTTACGGTACTTTAAGAAGAATGGAAACGAACCAGCACCCCTCAAGTCACTAGTATAAAACAATATAATTAGTTTCTCGGTGTTTTAAAATTTGGGAGTACACCAATTTAAAGCTAGTCATCAAAATGACAAGTGGCATAAATTAAATTGGTCACCTTTATGTGGTATAAAGCACTACTTTCTCCAAATGTCAACATGTTCTCTTGCAAATGAATGTGAGAAAAATACTTGTACAGTAGAAATGGTTCGCGATATAAGCAAAGTAAATTTTAGATCTGTCAAAAGTTCAAAAGGGAAATAAAAATGTTCGAAGTCTTTTTAAGAAGAAGAAATCATATTATAGAAAGGGTAAATCAAAGTGTAGGTAAGCGAAAAGGACTATGAAAAGCATAATGTTACTCGGCACCTTGTCACCGAGTACTTACTTGCGCAACTTTGCTTCAAAAGTGAAAATGAACATCACCTGTGCTAGTTTAATAGCTCTCAATGAGACCTAATAATCAAGCGTAAAACGTCAAAAATTCTAAGATAAATGCAATTTAGGAATAACAATTCTTTTTTCAATAAAACCCTTAAGAGAGTGACTAAACGTTCTCAAAGGAGAAAAAACCTACCAAAAACATGTTGATATTGATAATACATCTGGAACTTCCGTGCGACAGTGCATCGTCATAAAAATCACCATTACTCAGCTACAAGTGTAACCTTTCGATTCTGATGTCAGAATTTCCAGATGATAGCAAAACTCAAAATTGACAACACCATACAAAAGGGAACAGGGTGACCAAAAGAACTATTGTCCAATACCCATCCTACCCCAAGCATCCAAAAACCTTTAAAACGATTATTTACAAGCTGTTGATCTCCTATTAGGTAGAAAAGAAAATTCTATACCGATATCAGTCTTGCTTATGTTCACATACTTTCAACACAAGCCTGTCTAACTTTGAATACAGGATCATCAAAAACGAAGTTAAGAATTTCTTTTCTATACCCAACTTTGATGTAATCTTCCCCATTTCATATAATTCATCATTGACACCTTTATAAAAAGAACACTATGGAAACAAGACTACTGTGTACTTGCTATCCTTGTCATCTGAACTGATAGGGCATACTGTAGTACGAAAATGTATCTATCCTGTAAAAACCTCCTTTTGTAGATATGCATTCATTTCAATTTTGTATCTTTGATCCCTTCCTTATTCTGATTATACTTTTTATCATATACATTTTTATGGGGCTCTTTTGTAGAGGATTCTGATACTTTGCTTTCCTCATTTCGAAATTACTGTTGGTTTGTTGTTGTTGTTAATACAAGAATAAAATAAGAAAATGAATGTATTTTACACCATCCAATCTGGAATAGCCAAACACAATCTTGACCACATTCCACACATTAGAGTGGGCACCTATTACTGCTTATAATCTTAGTATTACGTATGACAGAACTATATTGATACTATTTATTCTATGCTCTAATGGTTTGTGTGATATCAAATCAATGCTATCAATGGTTTTAACCTTAAAGAAGCAATTGCTGAAGATCACAATAATTTATACAAGTTACATCATTTAATATCTATATGATATAAGCTTATAATTAAAATATGATGATGAGATTGGCTAAACTATAAATCTAAGTACCAGCACAGGTTTGAGAGGCTCGCAAAAGGTATCTAACAAAGTGTGTAAGTAGACTACTTCAACAACCTGGTTATTTGTGCAAGTTATCAACAATTTTGCACATTAAAGAATAGCTGTGTGTGGAACATATCCTTCTGTTCATAATTGTATGATGGGCTCTATATTTTGACACTTAACCATAACAGCATTTTTTCGTTATCTTTGTAATGTAATGCAATAAAGAATCATCCCACCTCTTGTGATTTTATCCCATTTTTATTAAGATGATTGGTTTTTAAAAGTACATAAATGTATTTGTATTGACTTTCTCATGTCATTTTCTTCAAAAAGAGAACTTTAAAATGACAACAAAGAGTATATCCCATCCTTTTAGTGTAAAATCATATGATTCCTTATGGGATCTTGATATACAGACATCCACCCCCACTTTCAGAAATTTGTCAAAGCACCTACCAATCAGTCTTTTTTGACTCACCCCTGCATTTAAGCACAAAAGACTAAGTCATTACAATGCAAAGAATGTAAGAACATGTATGTTTATATATAAACTTCAAATACCGTGCATTAAGTTGTGTTGTCTCACTTCCACTTTTGTTACAAAGAAGAGACTAAAACCATGAGAATGGATTGAAATGTACCCATTAGAGAAATATGTCACCTTGTGCACATGTATGATTCACATGCAAGACTTTGAACACCATGTGTTAGCAAGTTAAGCCAATATTGTTGCGTTGTTTTGTTTTGGACTTTAACTTTATACAAGCTGGCTTTGCCTATAACTGCAATATATGTTTACATCTATAAATGCAGTTGACCATACATGGTTTTGTTTGCCACTCACTTAACCCACTACCAATCGCTTTGATCATCTAGTAAAGAAAAATCAACATACTAATGTTAGGATATTGGCATGATGAACACTACCAAATAAAGAGATCTGCATTTGATCACCATGTAAGTAAAGCAAGGCTTTATTAATTACCCTGTTGTCACTTTGGTGATGTGTTACTGGTTACAAAACAATGTAGCATTCATGCCTGATTAATAACTTCCGAAAATAATAACTCAATAATCAGTACAACCCATTGCCAGTCATACTGGGTTTATAAAGTGGATATTGCTTGAAAAAGTATCCTATTTAGTGAAGTATATTGTGGAAGCATCCATTATGAGGAAGTCTTAGGCATTTAGATTGTATTTGATTATCACGACCAACATACATGCTATGTTAGCTAAACCACAGGGCACCAAAGCCAATAAATCCACATACTACACAAATGATATGTTAAAGTAGTACTGGACCAGTAACTCTTCAGAACTAGCCTATTCATGTAAATGGGATAATATTTTTTTAAAATTAAGTATACACATGCAAACAGCTCTCAGAATGTTTCATCACAATTCAACAGCACTTTTTAAAAGTTACCCCTAGAAGAGAACTATTGCATCACAGAGTGTGAACATAAAACATTTGATCAGATTGTCAATGGGTCCTGTAGGTTGCATGTCCTCATTTGCTGTCATCTATGACCTTTTGGAATAACAATATATTCTGTGCATTGCCCATTGCATGTAATTACATTAGTCCAATAACTCTGATGGCCAAACTAGGATAGAATAGATTTCAAAGATTTATTACTTAGAGCAAAACATAATAGTATTTGAACTATAACTTCATCCACGATGTTTTCCTTTCGGCATTTTTTATGCCAGAGGTAGTTGTAAATAGAGATCCCAAATGCCACCATGAATTCCACAAGCAGTGTAGATTTATACAACATTATCAAACAAAATTGGACCAATGACACACCTATTCAGATCATGACATGCGTAGTGGTTGGCACTCTGTTATCTTTTACTCAGTTACATCTCACATGGCTTATGTATATTTTGTTATGGAGAATAGATCATACTAGTTGGAACATGAGGAATTAAATAGTTTGCATCAAATCATTCCAGATTTGAAGACCTGAAGATACAGTTTGTTGGACTTTTGGATTATGAGTAAAAGCTAATCAGCGAGCCAAGAAATGTCAGAATACTGGTTACATTTATAATAGTAATACATATATATCATATTTAGTTGGCTTCTTTCAGAGTGGTCAAAAAGAGACAATCTCTATCATAGCCATTTAGTAGAATGTTTTCATTAAAATTTCAAATGTTTACCTCTGTTTATGACATAATATACCAATAAAGGATACATTTAAGATAACAGCACGGTAAGAAACACAATGCCTTAGATCTCTATTTTGAAAAAGTGTTTACAGCAAACTTTAATGCACTTTCCTCCACAGCATGGGTGGGAGTTGAGTTAACTGTTACTGGGGGGTCTGCTGATGTCACAATAACGCGTGTTTCCTAACAAATACATGACAAGGCTATTTACTCTTTGATACAAACACATGCAAGCCAAGAGAGATAAATCCCATCCACCTACCATGGAAATGGGATTGGTAATTAAGTCAAGTAACATATCCTTATTTCACACTAAACCATGAGCAATGATGAATAAAAAGCTAGAGGGCTACAAGGGATTAACATCGGCTACACTAGTACGGTATACACTACCACCATCTATAATGAGCAAAAGCTCGATTAGCCTCTACAGTTCTGTGAAAATCTTTCTTTTTCTGAATAACTTCACCTTCCCCATTATAAGCGTCTATAAATTCTTTTGCTAACTTTTTGTACATTTTTGTATCAGGTGGAACCTTTTTATTACGACAAACATCCAGTATCCACCGAATGGCTTGAAACCTGCGTCTAGAGTCCGGAAGTGGCATTGGAACTTTGTAAGTCCTCGTTCCTTGCCTTAAAGTTTGTAAACCGAGGATTGGTTTACAGTTTTCTATACCCTCCCTGAAGATAATGATTGGATTAACTTCCACGTGCTCATTCGCTGACGAATTCCTCCTCTTTTGTAATTGAATTCGTTTAACCTCTTCGAAAGCGTCCCGTAATATCCTTTGTGAAACACTCTTTTTTCCATCCCACATCATGCAGTTGACAAATTTATCTAGCAGTTCGTCGTGGAAAATGGAGGGAGTTAGATGTGAGCCTGCAGCTTTCTTTTTTTGTACTTCCTCTTCTTGTTCCACAACTATCACCTTTTTGGTAAGTGAACTTTGGTGGAGGAGAGCATTAGAAGAAACTACAAAGATTCTGTTGCACTTAGTAAATAAAGCACCTGTAACGAAACCATATAAAGATATACTGGAACCTCGCTTCAAACCTTTTGTAACTGGTTTCAGGAATAGGTTTCGCGCCACGGTTCCCATTTTATCTACTTGCAAGCTCACTAAATATCCTACTGTCCTGCAGCTTACAGTTCGTATCGGCGTAGCGGTGTACTTGAATTTGCATATGGAAAACAGGCCTGATGAATTTACCTCGTTCTTGTGTAGTGTTCATGATATTCTGTCTCGATTTAAATCGATTTTGCTCTGGGAATCAAAACAGCCACCAGGGTGCAGGCCTGAATCTCGATGAAAGTAGCGAACGAAAAGTTGAGCCTTACCAAGAGGAGGGCTGGGGTTTCCTGCTGCCCCCCAAAATCTGTTGTCTCAAGTTCCTATAGGTCAGTGCTTCCCAACGTTGGTGATATCATGGGGGCGAAAATGTTTTTGAAGGCGGCGGTAGACTTACGCCTATACCTCACTGAATTTACACCTGAAAACAGGAAACTCTCCTTACAATATCAACACCAGACATCACATTGAGAACAGAAATTGAACTTTAACGTTTAAAAATTGTACTCAAAAATACACTTAAAACTACTACCAACATGCTTTGTTTGAACTATGATACTAGAATAGTTCAAAACTTCTTCTGTTGTCTCTTTTGTCATAGAAAGGGGGTGACAATCCAGAAAAGGTTGGGAATCACTGCTTTAGGTCTCTATTGGGTCTCGAGAGGATCATGGGAAGTTTCGTTTTCACGATGGCAACGAGGACGCGCTTCTGCTATTCCTGGATCTTGATAGTCTGGCTTTTACTTGATGTAGCTTCAGATTCTCAGAAACTGCTGGAGAAGAGTAGCAGTATTTTCACATGGCTTATGTCGACGCCCTCACCACTTTCTCACTTAATCATCGCTTGCATGGCTCGTCGCGTATAGGAGCACTTCAAGACTAAATGATCTGTTTGTTGGGTGTGGTGTCCACAACGAAGACACTCTGCTGTTGCATCTTGCCAGGCTATGCATTGTTTGGCAACGCTTCGTTACAATTCTGTTGGAGTGCGCCCACTCCCTTCTGGAGGCGGTTGCAAAATCCCGCCAGGGTCAAGTGGGGTCCTCTATTAGGCTTTACATGACCATTTTCTGAGCGATTGTTTGCCCACGTCTCCCTTCTGTGATCGTCTGCATTGTAGTCTGGTAGGAGATACTTGTAGAGGGGCTTCCAGGATCTGAGCCTTGAGCTTGTTGGAGCTTAGTATAATATTCTTCTAATAGGACGGCCGGGTGAGAGGCCTGCTGTTTTCATGAAGAGCTTATGGCTTGCTTCATCTCTACGGACTACTGATGAGGCTATATTACACATTGCCATCCCACTGGTGGTGACGTCAGGGTCGCAGAGATTAGTCTCATGTTCTCGTTCAGCTAATTGTCTACCTTGAAAGTGTGAGAGCTTATGTACCAAGCTGGAGAACCATATTCAGCAATGCTATAGCAAAAAGCTAGAGCAGATGTGCACAGGACTCTCTGGCTTGCTTCCCGTGTTGTAGGAGTTAGCTTCCTGATGATCGATGTTCTCTTAATTAGCTTTTGTTTTGTGTTTTTCACTTGCGTCTTGTAAGTTAGGGGCCCATACAGAGTAACACCAAAATATTTAGGTTTGGGTCTCATTTGGGAGGGGTCTGCTGTCAGCCATAACTTCCAGGGATATATTTGCTTCGTCCGTCGAGACAGTCTTATCAACATTCATCTTAAAGTACCACTTATCAAAATATGTAAATTTTTCTGTTCTGTCGGCAGATAAGGCCTTCTCTCTTTTTCAGCCTGAGCCACCACTATCCAGTAGTCTTCCACGACCGGGATTCCCACGTTGTCGTCGTGTGGGGGTTTGAGAGCTGACTAATAGGAATCCCATCCCAGTGGCTGAACCATGTATGTATGTATGTATGTATGTATGTATGTATGTATGTATGTATGTATGAATGTATATAAAGATTTGTACCTGTGTTTGAATAGCGTAGCTTTGTCACACATGTATCACGTTGAACATGCTTGAAGAACACGTGAAGGGCAAAAGTGACTGCGGGTCTACTCAGCCACTCTCACTCTTATTCACAGAGTAGGTTGCTCAGGTTGATCAAACAGTTGAGCTCTCATACGTCAGTGTCGACTGCAGAATTCACCATGTATGTATGTATGTATGTATGTATGTATGTATATATGTATGTATGTATGTATTTATTTATTTGCCATGAAAACCAAAAAAACAATTAAAAAGTGTCCATTGAAAAATTATTGACTATGACAAACAGTTACAATGATATGTCAAAAGATTAAACCTACTTCTAATAAAAGACACTTCCAATTTAAAAGGTCTCATTAGCCGTGTTTTCGTTATTCGGGTTATTTAATTCTATTTGTAAACTGTTCCATATTTGAGGTCCAAGGTACGCTAAACTTTTCTGTCCCATATTTGTTCTTCGTAGTGGGAAGTGTAGTTTATAGCTAGACTTTTGGGTTATTCGGAGTAGGGTTTCTGGAATCAAAATTTCTTAGGTGTATTCTGGGGCGGAACGTTTAAAAATGTTGAAAACTTATACAACCAGAATCTGATTGACTCTGTAGTTTGTTGGAAGCCAATTTAGGGCATTGAACTCCTTGACTCCAGTATGTGCTGAGTTTTTGTCGTCAGTTGATGGGTCAGTCTTACTAGTTCTTTCTAGGTTGATTTGGGATGCCGATTCATCACCCAAAGGCCATCTAAGACTTTTAAGACTCTTCCATAAATCTTTCGGATTCCCTTTTTCTCCGTTTAATTTATTGCTGATGAAGGATTTCTTTTCCTTTCTTCTGAAAGCTAGGTTCTCACGGCACGCCTGATTTGCTCTGTAGATTACGATCCATGTCGATTTATGCAGGTTTGGATTCGATTAAGGTGCGTCCAGACGACCCAACTGATTACGTTTGCGATTACGATAGGTAAAGATTTCGATCGGTCTATTTCCTGTAACGTGTTCATACTGTTCGATCGTTACGATCGAGTCGGAAATCCGAAATATCAAAATGGTTACTTTGGAGGCGAGCTTATTTCCCGGTTAAGATGTAATTGCCATGAAGTTGAATGTGCTCATGCTTCTACAAATAAGACGTCGACGAAAAAGGAATTACAGGCGATGGTGGATACGTCCGATAAACAAACACAGGAATTCACTCGGGTGTTATCACACATTGATCACTGAAATGAGGCTCCTCGACCACGAGTAGTTTTTTTAATTTTCATAGGATGTCCCCTTCACGATTTGATGATTTGCTGGCTCAAGTAGGATCGTCACTGACAAAGAGGGACACAAATATGAGGCAAAGTATGTCGGCCAGAGAAAGGCTAGCTCTCACAATCAGGTTACATTTTTCTTTGCTTTGCATGCATTTCTCAATGCACGAGTTGGGGTAACTCATATCCATCATTAGATGTATATATTGATTTATTAATCATAATATGAGGCCAGTAAAAAAGAAACCATTTCCCTCTCCTGTAATCAAAGAGTTCTTTTGTCAGTTTTGGATGGTGGTGATGCTAGCCATACACTAGATTGTAGAGGATCGAACGTTAGAAAAATGTACATGGGATTGTTTACTATAATTTACTAAGCTGCCGGAGGGTACACTTTCCTCTTTATCACATTGGTTTTTACTTTTCTTGCATATTGATTATTCTGTATACATCTGATTCTCGTTACAATCAAGCAAATGAGGGGATATGTGGGTGCTCATTTCTGTCAGGGTTTTTGAGTTTAGCAAACGTTCCCCTCAATCAGTCCTAAGAAGATGTTTACCCCATACATCAATAAAGACCAGGATCCATAAGAAATTAAAGGAAAATCATTTGCTTAGATTACTATAAATCAACAGAATATAGTACACCAAACCGCCCTACCCCCTAAAAACACACACACTCACACACATAGTAAACATCAATCGAATTTGCAGGGGGGCAAAGTAAATATGTCTATGACAAATAGCCTGCTAAGTATACTCTTGAAAAACTGTTAAATAGCAGCTGTCTCATAAGCTCCGGGTGCATCATATCTTGCTAAAGATTGAACAGGGATTCTCACCACAAAAGAGGAGTTGAAATTTGTTATAAATTTGATATCTTAAAGTGAAAATCTCATCAGAAAAATGAGACATACAAAATGCAAATGCACCACCTTTCAGACCCATCTGCAACACTGAACTAGTTGTGTAACAATTTGTTAACAAAGAAATTATTGTAGGAAGATAGTGTAAGAAAATCAGAATAACATACGAAAACAAACATTTAAACAAATAAATCGATGGAAAGTATTTTACATAGTATGGAAATTTGTAAGCCTTTTCCCTACATTATGTATGACATTCAGCCTTATTAATTATTTACTAACAATGGTTGTGTATCAATTTCAGGTGTCTGGCTTCAGGCTACTCCATTATATCTCTGGCATACGCATTTCGCAAGGGAAAACCCACAGTAAGTCCTATCATTAAAGAAACCTGCATTCGCACCTCAGGAACTCTGTCTATTGATTACCTACAGGAGTCAGACAGATTCAATATCCTCATGACTTCTACCAGCTTTGGAATTTTCCAAATTGTGTAGGAGCAATTGATGGTAAACATATCCGTATAAGGGCTCCAGCAAACTCTGGGACAGAATTTTTTAACTACAAAGGATATCTCAGTGTAGCGCTCTTGACAGTGTGTGATGCCAAATATGATTTTGTGGGTGTGCTGTTGGGAGCGAGGGGCGCTTTAGCGAATGGAAATTTTTTTTTCAGAATCAAATTTTGGGACCAACATGTCAAATGAAACACTAGACTTTCCTTCTCAATCACCTTTGCCCTACTACCGTGAAAGTCTTCCATATGTTGTTGTTGGTGATGAAGCCTTTTTTAATAACAAACCTCATGAGACCATATCTAGGGAAGAACTTATCACAAGGAGTTGAAGAAGAAAATTGAGCTAATTGTCTCAATGTAAAACATTTAGTCAATGGCAGATTAAATTCAAGTTGAAACTGTCCCTACCTTGTGGAAGATTGCTCACATATCTATCTGTTTGGAAGCAAACTTTTCGAGGAAAACTGTGAGTCTGTTTTTTTAGCCTGTTTTTGTACCTTCTTTTTGTATCAGAGACTAACAATATCATACTTAGCCCGCCAAAGGGAAGTGTATTAGGGACATCAAGGTGTACATTAACTGCTTATCAATTGCTGCATCGATTCTTTTTTATCTGAAATTTATGGAATCTAAAGTTGGTATATGAATAACAAAGTGACACATTGTACGGAGGATTGAACTGCTTGTGTCAGGAAGTAAAGCAAGGTTGTGGAAATTTGAAATTTTTTTTGTTCATCCGGGGGAAATAATCTCTTAGTAACCTAGACATAGTGATGAATGAGAAATGAAAATGGAATATGTGTATCAATAGCCTCTTACAGAAGTTAGGACATCGCCTTTCAGGCCCCTTTTACATTGCGCCGTTTTTATTTGAAAGCGAAATAAAATGATTGAGCCTGCGTTTACATTGAAACGTTTTCCTAACCGGCATCAAATGAAGATATTTTTGAAAACGAAATCATTCGAAAAGGGTATCAATCGTTTCAATGTAAATACCTGAAAACGGAAGAATTTCATGCCGTATTCCATAAGAGGCCAGCTAATCACCTAAATGAGACAGTTTCAACATCAGTGAGTAGGAGTTTGTGAGAATCGCGCCAAAATAATACAAAGGCACAATACCTTTATTTTTGTCGGCTACTTTGTTTACAAACATACCTCTTGGTATTTTCTTTTCTCCAAATATGCAATTTGATCATGTAAATCTTGACACCATTGGAATTCGTTAGGCTCAAGCAATTCCTATTCCTGACACTCCTGTCAAAACTATCTCATCCAAGACTTTCATCACTCATGGAATTTTACTTTCTCAATTCTGATTATTTCCAGATCACCTTGATCCCATACATCTAGCTCATTCTCTACTATTGCATCAACAAATCCAACCAATATTCATATCTTGTAAAACTTTCTTCATTTTCGATTACTCAAATTGTTTCCGAATGCCTACCTCGGACTTGGAATGCTTCCTGTGACTCATGCTAAGCTCGTTCTGTTAGCAATTGGTTCTGGCGTTTATCTAAAATGTGACAACCAGCAAATCGGTATGAGTGTTGACAAAGCCAAGAAACGTCTGACACGTACTCTCCGCAAGTAATATTTTGTACCGAAAGATAAAAATACAAATATAATTCAAATTTTTTCTTTCTTTTGCTGTTTCTGCTTAGTTATATACTTTACTGAATGATTATCCTCAAATTTCAATTTACACCTGAAAGAGAGGCTTCATTGCCCAAAGACAGAAACTGGGGAAAATGGGACAGCGGAATCTTCTGAGGAACTTAGACTGCATATATAAATTCTAAATTTCTTAATCTCTGCTCCTTTTGGAAAAAAAACCACATCAAAACTCAGAGAAAATCGTTGCAAAACATACGTTTTGATAGGGCTTCAGTCGGAGAGAAGTGGGGTTCTAAAAAACGGGACACCTGACCTTCTTTTTTACTATACTACATGTAGTTTAATCAACGAACAGGTATAAGACTTTTTCTTCACTCTGTCTCGACAATAGCATTCCAAGGTGTTAATGAATAAAATGTATTTTTAGTTTCTGTTGTGTTGACAACAGATGGTTGACTATTGGAAAGGCCCCTCTACATTATCTCATTTCAGCTACTGTAAATGCAAGTCTGTTTATAACTGTAACACATTCTTTCAGCCTCAAATAATAAAAATTAGTGGTAATGGTTCTCTTATTAAATTAATGCTATCATGGTGTGGCCTATTGTCTATCATTGAAATGTGAGGTCCTCCGGAACACTCGCTTTGGCATGACAAAACTACTGTTTCTAAGCCACACCCTTACCACCAAGCCCAAACTAAACTCGTTAGTAACCTAAGGCTGTTAGAGAAAATTCGTGATGGAGAAATATGAAAATTAAAAAAGATAATACGACCAAAGCTTACTAATTTGCGAGTACAAAAACAAACAATTTTCAACTTTAAAGTCCAGTTTTTTCAGAATTTCTTATCATTTTTATAGCATTGAAAGAAGTGAATCATCATCTGCATAGTATCTCAAGAACCACTGGAAAGAGACAAGGCCATCAACTGGATTCTAAGAGCGCTAATTGTTATTAAATGCCCCCAAATTAAACCACGATCCCTACATTTCGACCTTCAAAAATGCACTGCAAAGCGTACGGTAAGGCTGTCGTGCGTGACAAACGAGTTCGAAGCCGCGTTTAACTGGGAACGTTCACTTTGATAGAATAAATCTCAATTCAAGCCACTTAGGCCTCAAGGAAATGTCTTTCATAACAGGCAAGCGATGAACCCTGGAAGGCAAATGAGTCAGGAAGGAAGATTTTTTTTGGCCAGTGTATAAGTGGCGTAAAGAATGGCTACAAACAAACATTTATGTCTTCATAGATCTTGTCAATAATAAAAAAATACTATTAAAACAGAAACCTGTCTCCATATGTTACATCGCAGCCGGGCAACAAATTCGTGGTGTTTCTTAAAGTTTATCAATACAGAATTTGTTTTGGCTCAGACGACGGCTTTCCGCATGGTTCCTTCTCACTTCTGGCAGCACATATCTGACTTTTTAAATTGGTTTGGTTTTTAAATTCGCGCGAAAGGGGACACCATGTGTTGAAACAAAGTTTGATAATTGGTTTATAGCAAGTTTCTTATTAACGTTAGAGATCCGTGAAGTACATTCAAGCCGTAAAATTCTCTAAATTTGAAGTACATAAGACTAGATGGAGGACAAACAGATTTTCCAATCTGATAACTCTATAGTTTGAATGGGAAATGATGAAGTCCTTAAAGTTTGGTGGCACCTTTTCACTATCAGGCGGAGTCTAAAAATGGCTTTCTTGCTTTCTTGCATTTCGTTGACTATTTAGGTACTCTGTGTGTTTACATCAAAATAGCTAGACTTTGTTAAATGCCGAAAAGTAGGCCTATAGTTGATGACGAATGAAAAAATCCATGATTGAACAGTTATCCACACATAATTTCTAAATAACCCTCTTTGAGTAGAATCTTGCCTAAAAATTGATTGATAAATAGATCTATACATAAGGTGCTCCAAGATCGTAGTGGGTAGGATAGAAAATAATTTCTGGCATTGATTCAGTTTCTAATAACTCTAATAACCTAGCTCTTGGAAGTGCTCATTCTTTACCTAATTTTTATACATACTATTTTCCGAGGAGAATCATTTTATTTATCAAGAGAAGAAGAAAGGAAAGGAAATAAAACAGAAATTCGTAAGAGATGTAAGAAAGTATTAGTTTCATTAGAATAGTTCAATTTATAAAAAGTTTGTTAAAATCTCAATAGATATGATCTTCATCCCTGAATTTTTTTGAATTCCTAAGTTTTGAAAAGTATCTCCAAGTTTAGGTCAATGTTCACTGTTTGTTGCATGCAGGCCTCGTGTGGGATCACATGTATTTTCGATTTTCTTATCTGGCTTCATTTACAAAATGTTTGATACTGAACAAACCTGGTGGATACTGACTCCACGTGGATATTACTTGAAAGTGCACAACTCCAAATCTGTTTAGGAAAGAGGTTACTTGTAAAAATGGCCGATTCTTGACCTGAGAAGAAAGAGGAGGACAAACTCATTGTCTTTCGTTGATACAAGGAGATGGGGCACCACAAGAACTTTCAATGGCCTTCTGCAGCTTAAATTGAAACTAGATGAGATTAAGATTTTGTTATTGTATAGAAATTTTAAAGATTTTAACGCTGAACATATAAGTAACATCACCATTTATTTATTTTTTTATGTATTCATTCCTTTCTTTTTAACATCTATTTCCTTAAAATATTTCTCTAACACTTTTTTATTGCTATTAGTTATCATTTTAATAGAAATAGTCTTATTCGCCGCCCTGATTTTGATAGCCCATTCATTTTATTACCTATTCACGCAAGCATTTAGTCGGTTGTGTAACATTTTCATGAATATTAATCCCTTCGTGAATTCTTACAATCTTAGGCTTTTGTTTAAAACTAATCTGTACACTAGGTTGTTTTACTTAAGAAGGGCAACAGCGAGTGCTGAAACGTTGTGTCATGAAATGGTATATCATATAACAAAAGGCATTCTTTTGCTGTACTTCGCAGTTTGCGCTATGTGAAATCGATGTTCAGAAATTTGGAGAGTATCGCTATCCAATTATTAAAAGGAAAACTGGACGTCACGTTTAATGAATATTGCAAAGCAAGCAGTATGCTTCCCAATCACACATTATAAATTAATGCTTCACGCTATATTACAAAAAAATTTCGATTCTCGTTGTTCGAAAGAAAAAGCAACAATTTGCAAACACGGAAAGAAACTTGACAATGCCATTTGAACGTGTCATTATTTCTGCTAAAGAGAGCTGTTTTCTCTGGCATGCTCATGGCAAGAACAACCCAACATGTTCTATGCTTCTGTTTCCTGAAGTCAAACGGGTGTTTGCATGACTGCATGCGAGTCAATTTTAAGGAGATATACCAAAGTTTGTATAACGTAAGGAACCTACCTCGCAAATGAATGCAAGGGAATGTCTTAAAACTCTTAACGCTGGTCCAAGAAGATTTATATAGCCAGGGTTCCATTTCTCCAATCTTAACCTTAAGTCAGTGATAAGATATTTAATGGGTACATCCCTGTATAGAAAATACTTGCATAATGATTTCTTACTACAATCACGGTAATGGATAGTTGGAAACGGACCTGCAATCTAACCTATTACATTTAAATACCGCGCAGGAAAATCATGTTAAACAGTTCATAGCTACTAATTGATTCTCAGAAGTAAGTAAACGCGGCATCTATGACCAGTGGACATCGATTAATTGACACTCTCATCAACATGTCCAAGTCGTCGACTATTCAAAATAGTAGTCCACTAGCATATGAGCAGGCGACTGGACCAATCAGTTGGCATGCAGACAGCAAAAAAGGTTTAGTACACATATTTTCAGTCAGTTATTGAATAGCAAAAACAAGAAACAAAGAAAGTTAAAATCATTGGTGAACATGGTCGCTCCCGTCCTCCTTTGGTTAAGGCTATAGATACAAGCATACACCGTCCTCCTCCACAAAATGGATTGGATGCTGACGACCAAATTTTTTCCCCGATGATCCTGATTTTCACACTGCTTCCAACATCATGATCCCAACCCTTGCTTCACACTGTATTAAAAGACGTTTTAAAATATTGTTAGAAGAGGAAGTCTGAAGAATTTTCAGGTGTCGTTTTATTGTTTTGCAATATCGATTCGCTCAAAAAAGTTCAATTTTTCCATACTTTCGTTTTCTCGTAACGCACATGAGATGTTGCAAAGGTCAGGTCATGAGTACTTTGTTTATAGAGTCTAACTGTTTTAGCCGTAATCAGCTTATGTATCAAAGTTGCTCTGACACATCTTATTTTCAGTGTTGTCAAGATACGATCATAGTTCAGATGATCGTCAGTAACTTGGTATCAAATGACATGTATATGCCATTATGTATTGAATTAAAAACCCTGCTACAATAATACTTAAATGGTCAATGGCACATTAAACCAAAGTGAAGACATCAAAAGCTTCCCTTAAACCGAAGAAGGGCAATTACAGTCTTGTTAAACCCGATCAGGTGATGAGATTTCTTGCTTTTCTTTTCCAAACTGGATTTGCATCTGGTCAGTGTGAGGTCATTATGAATCTTGCTGAGCACGATATCACTACAAAGTCTTCTTCTCGTCTGGGCTACAAATATTGCAAAACGATGATAAGATGCTACTACTTTATTGATAAACCACACCAAAATGAACATGCCATTGAGAGGATGACAATCATTAGTCTCAAGAGCTATTGGCTCATGTCCTCTACCCTTCTATGAGATCAAGGATCTTTCTTATTCACTTGGACCTTTTTCGGAGGTGTTAAAAAAATGTGGCATACTCGTTGCACATTTACAAGGGTGGTCTCCCGAAGCCTTCCCCAGCTGATAGTCTATATATCGGGTTAGGCCGATTCCTTAACCACTAGACCACGGCGGGTGTTAAAGGTCCTCTTGAATTGATCACAACGAGCTTTTCTACCTATTAATCGTTAAGATAGACTCTGGGATATCAAGTGCTTCCCCACCTTACAGATCGATGCCTGTTTAACGCTTCTGTCCAATTAATTCTGTCGGTAGAAATTCTGTAAATAGAGAAACACATCGATAGGAATTCTTGTTTTCACAATTAGCAATGAGAAATGAAAGTGAACTATCCGCAAAGTATTATAAAGGTCCTCGTTCTCGAGAATAAATATCACCGACAGAGAATAAGGTAAAATCGCCATATTAAGTAGACGCAAAGTAATCAGAATGTTGTTATTTAAGCAAGGCACAGAAACTAATGTACACAAACGTATTGAGGAAATGGAAAGAGAAAAGGTAATAATATGGGCAAAATTACCATCCGTCTCAACTTGATATTCAATTGTCAAATTCTTCAGACTTTTAGGAATAAGCCTACTGTTCAAATATTCTTGGATTTCACATCATTTTTGGTGTTTCCAAATCGTTTTTCATTAGCTTTTTTCAAGTATCTAGCAGCGTTTTTAAAATGTTCCCTATATTACTTCTTCAGTAGGATGTACATGGAATTCCCCAAGGAGGATGTTCTTGATATATAAATTCTCATGATTCTTAACTTTTTGACAAACTGACAGATACATGACGCAAATGTTTATACAAGTCCACACTAAGTAACAGATTTTCCATGGAAATTCCTACAGTAAATAACCCTTAAAACGATAGAGCATTCCCCTTGGAGGAAGTGTTTTCAAAAATGATCTGGAAACTTACCATATAAAAAATACCAATACCTCCATAATTTCATTGTGCAGTTCATCATATTTTGCATTGTTGCCATGGGGAGGCAGCTACTTAACTTACCTGACTGAGTACATGTTAACAGCGGACTTTGGCTAGACCGCAATTATTCGGTACTAGAATTTTGTAAACTTTGCACTGTTTAATTTTTTGTCCAAAATGAAACTTTCGTTGTCCTTAGCATACTGGTAAAGTGGAATTTTAAATATTTCACGTTCGTCTGATTAGATTATTTTCGTATTTAAAGACAGCTAGCTCTCACATTTGCTCCTTATTGATCTGTTCCATTTAGCTTCAAAAGCTGGTAATTCTATACACGTTTTCACTAAATATTTGTAGCATTCTCTACGTCATTCATCCCTATCACAAAAGCTTAGACTGGCCTTGTTATCCTATCTTTTCTGTCGATGCCAAGTAGCAATGTTACTTGACTTCCATAACCTACGTAAAAGGTCAATACCAAAATATCTGAAAAATTTGCCACAGAATTCATAACTGGAATCTTTTCCATTTCCAAAATGAGTGGTGGTATATGGAGCCATGTTACTGCATTCTTGAAAACCCTGGTATGATAGAAAAACCGAGATGAGAACCCATTGGTTACCACAAGGGGACCTTATGGCTCCATTTCAAGATATCAAGAACTTGCTGAACTATATTTTCGTCTTGTTGGCTTGGGATATAGTTTCTAATACTCCTGCGGGTACAATGCTTTGTTTCGCCAGAAATCAACAAATTACTTGACTTGTCTTTATTGCTGGTCTTCTCTAATGAGTTTGTAGAGTAGTCAAAGACATAAAATTTAGAAAATAACGCACATTCTTGATTCTCAATAATTCTTGTATATTTTGATCCTGTATTTTAACGATGTTAGCTAAATCCTGTCACGCTATATTATTTTATGCCAGAATTGTGTTATGTTTCAAACATCTCAACATAATTACGATGTTAATATTCTTGGTACTTACATGATATCTAACTTCTTTCTTCATTCTCTCGTGATGAAGAATCTAGTGACTAAGCATTACTAAAGAGATACGTTTAGGAGCTGGCATGAGAGGACACAAATAAATATCAAACAAAACATGGGAGCAGGAAAGGTAGCAGCAAATAATCTTAAATTGTCTGTCTTTGATCTAATGATCTTCGACAAAGATTTGACTACAACAAGATATTTTTTCACGATAGGGTATTACACTACACGTAACGTTCTAAATTTCATCATGCTGTGTTAGAGTCTATTTATATTTCATGCTTATAACCTAGCTTATATAGGCAAAAAGGGGTTTATGTTTAAATTGTCAATGTTTTCGCGCACCTAAGTTTGTTGTGTTTTCTTGTACGTCCGCATATTGTAAATTTTGATCCTCTCTGTATGTACAAATAGTCCCTTTGTACTATGGTTCTTTACCGATGTAGATTAACAGACGAGAATGGGCGAAAAGCTTCTTGATCAAAATAAGTTGCCTGTTCAATTGTCTCTTTAGGTTATGTAGTGCACGTGATTCTTATATATGATTATGATTTTCTTTTCCCCTAATCAATAATTTTTGTTCTAATACTAACTACCAATCAAACATCAACACACGATCCTTGATTATTCTTAGCCTATATAAATCTGTCCTTGTAGTCAAAAGTTCTATGATTGGTTTGTTTCACTGATGAGGAATGCTGTAAAATGAGAGTCGGTGACTGAGAAGCTGTGAGAGAGGTCATAGTTCCTCTAAAGATAGACGAATAGAATGTTTATGTATGCTGATTTAGAGACGAATGTTTATGTACGCTGATTCGGAGTTACTCCAATCTGTGCTGGTTGCGACAACTACAATACGCTTTGTTGTAATTGTTATAACATCATTTCAAAGAAGTTTGTTATTGTTAAATGTTAACGCGGACTTGTTTTCGTTTGGCGGTTTTAGAACGTTTTGCAAAGTAACTTGTTGGCCGAGAATGAACTTTTATGCATCCCAGAACAAGAGTTAGGACAACATAAACTTTTACCATCTTAGTCTTTAGCAGTTTCGACTACTTATGGAGATCTCCCTACAGAATTTTCGTAGACACGTATAACGAGAAAGCATGATTATACCCTCTTACGCAACACATCGACCTTCAATCTATAAGCTCCAATAATTCTAAGGTTTCTAGAAATATGATCGTTTCAGTTCTAAAGTAAGGAGAATCATACAATTTATGTAGGCCTACCTGTTATATGAAATAAACAATTTACTTTAGCGAATGTTGTTTGTCCAAAGGATACCGAACTTCTTATAATTTATC